>JAECWY010000100.1:0-148386 GCA_018151275.1 Drosophila prosaltans | reverse complement strand
AAATTGGATTTACATTCCAATAGAGAAAAGAAAAATATTAATTTGTAGCCTATTATTCCGATATTGGATATATCATACAGTAATCCGATCCGACCGATTTTCATACTTTGCCTACATACACCTTTAAGAAAGTTAATAAAAAGTTAACTACCAAGTTTCAACTACGTAGCAACAGCGGACGGATGCTGATCAACAGCCGAGTCGATTGAGACATGTCCGTCTTTCCGTCTGTCCGTATGAACACCTCAATCTCAGAGACTATAAGAGCTAGAGCTACCATTTGGTGTGAGCATCCGACTTGTGCCTAGGCAGATCAAGTTTGTTTCAAAAAACGATTCAAGATATCGCATTCTTACTTGATACATCCAGACTGGTGCAGTTGAGCAAATTTTATTGAAATCGGACAATAAACATCGGAGATATGCCTATATGCGTTTTGTTGATAAGAAAGAGAGCAATTGGAGGGCAATTTTGTTTTGAATTGCGATTTTAAGGTGGTTCGATCATTTGTCTAGTGACTACGCAGATCAAGAGAGTTTAAAATTTTTACCACGCCCACTTTCACTCCCGCAATTCAGAAAAAACTAATTATTAGAGCAGTTTTTATTTGGCACACCTAATAAAATAGTTAATATGCATCATCTGACCAATTTTAGTCGAAATCGAAGAATAAATATCGGAGATATACGAATGTGCATTTTGAACTGAATTGCCAAGGCGACACTAGCTGGAAAGAATGAGCGAGATAGCAGCGTTCGTTGATGCGGCATGTTAAAAAAAATTTTTATGAAATTAATCGCTATTTTGAGGGTGTTGGTACAGGGTAAACTCAATGTCGGCAGGGACGACTTGCTTGCTTCATTTTGCTTTATATAGCTAAAGTATACTTAAATCTATAACTTCCCAAAAAAAAGTCAAATAAAAAGTCTAAAAAAAAGTATGAGCTGAATAATGAAATTCTATGTCTTTTTTCCTTTTGCAAACAATTAGTTGACAAACTGTATCTGTGTATATGCATCGTGCGCATTTGTTCTTTTTCGGCATTTGTTCTTTTTCCTCGGTTTTCCGCAAAACAAACAAACAACAAGTTTACTGCACAGCTGATCGGCCATCAGTGGGGTATTATTAAGATAATACACCACTATTTGCAAAGAGGATCTATGAAATGACATGACGTTACATTTCAAAACATTGAGTTTTAATAAGTTAATTTCACACTGTTGGTGGTTGGGCGAAAACTTCTAATGGGTAGAGCCCAATTAATACCAAGGAAGTTGAGGATGATAATGAAATTAACAACGCGCGTTAACTCGTTTTAATTACACAGGCCAGTTTTATTTACAATAAGTACCGGACCGATTGCAGAAAAAACTTATGGAAAATCTCGGATGCGATGGTAGTTGCCGGTGTAAGGAAGTTTTCCGGCTGGGGTACATATCTCAGTCTCCCCAGGGTCTCCCATTATAGAAAATTTATAATAGAATGCCGAGACCAGAGATTTGATCGAGCTACAGTGAAGGTTAATACTGCATATCTATGCTATCGCTAGGAATGCACTACAGGAAGTATAAGAGATAGAAAGAGACAGAAACTTAGAACAAATACATGGAGACATACGGTTCGGTTAGGGTACAACCCGGACACCGAACTACAATTAAGCTACTAAAATATAAGGTCACAAAAGGGGAACATATAGCTAAGTCGGTTAAGGTACAACCTGGACACCGACTTAACACAACATAACACCTGGACGTCCCAGGATTTACGTTGCGATCGACTAGGGTACAACCCGGACATAGATCGCAACACAAATCTTGGTCGCATGCCAATGGGTCCCAGCCGCCGTCACAGTCAACAAGGGTACAACCCGGACGTTGACTGCGTGGCGACCTAGTACCCCTGGCACACTACAATTAACACTACACTCTCCCTGGCATTGGGTAGGGTACAACCCGGATGCCAATGCCAAAGGAGAACATGCACTACGGTGACACACACACACAAAGGAGCGGGATGAGGGAAAGGATAGGAAAAGAGGTTAGTCCCAATCTAGTTGCACCCCAATAACTGTGACATCTTTGCTTTAACACTTTACAAACTTTATTGTAGTTTTATTCCAATCATATTTTGGCTAGATGCCACCTAACCACACTCTAAATTGATATCTATGTATATGTATGGGATCAAAAGGGAGATGTAGCTACCGGACCACATGGCCGACTCACCCGCTATACTGTTTCACACACTTCACAAGTATCTTCTATTATGATCAGCAGCGTCGCTTTTTCCTTGCGGATTTTTGGTTGCACTCTTTGTTTGTGTCTTGTCTTTAATTGTCTTTTTAGGATAAGGGCCGAAGGTGGATCCTTGCACTTTTCTAATTACACGATGACACTTCTTTTTCACTTTTATTACTCCCGACTGTCTCCCTTAAGGGTGGTTTGCGTAATGATTTCTTGTTCTCTCATTACGCAGTCGCTGACCGCTCTTTTTCGGGCTTTCGACTTTTCCTCTGCCCAGGCTCTGCCTTCGCCGACTGCGACACGCGCTCGTTCAATCGTTGTTACCATGACAACCGATTCTGTCTCGACACGCGTCGGCGTCAGAATCGTCACGTACGCAATTTTTGGTCCCGTTGCAAACAAAATAATAGAAACTGCGCAAAAGCAACGTCGACAAATTCGTGCAAGTCCCGTTGAGCTTGCATGTGTGTGTGTGTATGTGCATATATGCGGCCGGCTAAATGCCACTGCGCAATTAATTTTGTATATAAGCGGGCATACCTAAAGATAAACTTATGTACCTATGTATGTATATACGCATGTGTACATGGCAATGAGCGTATACATAAATAGTAATGTACCTAGAGATGAGACGATTAATTAAGACACAAGTCAGAGTATTTGGGGTTGGGCTTAATGACTTATTATTACCTATTGGTTTGAAATAACAATATTATGAGCCTTGTAATTGTGCCGTGGTGCCAAATTGGCACTTCGTCACAATATTAACCTTGTAGGTTGAAAGAAAATCCATACCTAGGAGCCCATCGAAATATGGATGAAACTAAAAAAGAAGGAGGTCTAGTACACCTGGTTCGTTAAATTCTGATGGGACAGGCAATGTGATTTTTTTGTCGCTTTACATCGCGGAAAAACCCAGGCCAGTAGTATTTCTGGGAAACTCTGAGTACTGTCTTGAGTACTGTCTTGCGGATTCCCAGATGACCTGCGGTGGGCTCGTCGTGACACTCGCATAGTACTCGTTGGCGAGCTTCCTTCGGCACACATAGCTTCCATGGTATGGATTCATCTTCGTCGGGGTGATGAATTCTCCTTCGGTATAGTTGCCCACCTTCGTAGTGAAAATCCGGGAACTGCTCTGGTTGTGCTTCTACTTGTAGCTTTATTTTATTCCACCATGGACACTCCGGCAGAGTATCCTGAATTGAATTTAGTACTTCCAATGGTTGTCGGGACAGGGCGTCGGCCACGACGTTTAACTTTCCTCGGCGGTATTGTATGTCGAATTCATACTATTGTAGTTCGAGTGCCCATCTCGCTATACGACCTGTGGGATTATCTATTGAGTTGAGCCACTTCAAGGCCTGATGATCCGTGATGACTTCGAATTTATATCCTTCCAGATAACAGCGAAGCTTGCGGATTGCCCAGACTATAGCGAGACACTCCTTCTCGGTGGCTGAGTAATTCTCTTCAGGAGCAAGGAGGCGTCTGCTGGCGTAGGCGATGACCCGTTCTGTTCCTTCTTGATACTGGGTTAACACTGCGCCCAAACCATAGACGCTGGCATCTGTCTGCAAGTAGAATTTAGAGTTAAAATCGGGGCAGGCCAAAATCGGGGCTGATGTCAATCGTAATTTCAATTCGTCGAAGGCTTGTTGTTGTTCTGCATCCCATTTCCATTTAATGTTTTTCTTCAGCAAAGCGGTGATAGGCTGTATGATACTAGAAAACTCTGGAACAAATCTGCGATACCAAGACGCGATGCCCAAACATCGTCGAAGTTGGCGTACATTGGTCGGTGGAGCTAATTCCCGAACGGCTGCTATTTTCTCAGGGTCAGTATGGATACCGTGCTCACTGACCATATGTCCTAAGAATTGTATTTTGCGTCTAAAGAATCTACACTTGGCTTTGTTGATCCGTAACTTGGCTTCTCTGAGGCGTCGGAAAACTTCTTGCAGGTGAGTTATATGTTCTTCCAATGTCCTTCCGATGACGATGATGTCGTCTAGATACGCGAAGGCAAATGGATCCATCTCGGGTCCAATCACGCTATCCAAGGCGCGTTGGAATGTTGCTGCCGCGGAATGTAGCCCGAAAGGCATAACTTTCCATTGAAACAGGCCACGACCTGGGACTGTGAACGCTGTGCATTCCCGACTTGCTTTGGCCAGTGGTATTTGCCAATAACCACTTTTAAGATCCAGTGTAGATATAAACTGAGCGTTGCGAAGTTTTTCCAGAATATGATTGATTCTTGGCAGAGGGTATGCATCTCGTATAGACTGCGCATTGAGTTGCCTGAAATCGATACACATACGCGTCTCTCCGGTTTTCTTGCCAACTAGCACGATGGGAGCGCTATGTGGGCTCTTTGATGGTTCGATGCGGTCTTCGGCTAGTAACTGGTCCACGGTGTCATTGATGATCTTCTGCTGGGCCGGGTTGCGAGGGTAATAACGTTGCTTGATTGGTTTGTCATCCTTCATAGTGATGACGTGCTCTGCGATGTGGGTGACACCTTGTAATGTGTCGAACTTTGGTAATTCCTGTGATAGAATCTCGTTGATGATTTTATTTACTCTCGCGTCTTCGGAGTATTCTGGCGCTGGAGATATCATGGTGCTTTCCACCCTTGTCGTAGGCCTGGATGCTATTAAGTTGAGTTTGTCTATTCTGACTGGTGATTTCTCGATGACTGGTTGACGAAATGGGTTATTAATGACGGCTTTATCTGAAACAGGAGGTAGGGCCGTGTTTCGGATCCGTTTTTCATCCGGCAACCCTTCCCTTGGGGAGCTTGGGGATTCATTGATGATTGACTGAGTCTGGTTGTTGCTGGTTAAGGTACTCGATGGTTGTGAGGCTGCGCTGCAACTGGCCCGCGTAGGAAATCAGTGCCTAAGATCAATTGATCCATAATACCTGGTAATACCAGCAATGGTATTTTTACTTGTGTCGTCCCTAGGCAGATCTCAGCTTCGATAGCCTGGGTGATTTCTTTTCTAGATCCATCGGCTAAGTTGATAGGGGTGTGTATTTGTTTCCAATTCCCATTGGTACCGATCTGCTGAGCCAGTGAACTGTGTATGAAGCTTCTAGTGGCTCCAGTGTCGAGGGTGGCGCTCACTTCCAATCCGTTGACCTGGACTAAGGCGATGAGGCGACCCTTGTCGAATTGAAGTCTACTTACATTTGGGGCTGGCTCGGCGCTCTCTTCGTTCGATCCCCTGTCGAACGTGGGCGCCCGGCGTTTCCCGACCGGCGACAGCAGTCGATGGTTCGTATATCGCGTTTTCCGCATTCCCAACAGAACAGTATCCTTGGATTGTTGCATTGCTTTGCGAAGTGGTCTGGTTTGCCGCAGTTACGGCAAGCACGGTAAGTATCTACTGGGGCCTCCGATACTTGGTAGAAGTGTGAGTAACTGGTTGATTTTTCAGTAGAGGGTAAAGCTGGCTTATGGGTGCTTCTGTTATTAACGGTGTTAACTTTACGTCCACTGGTAAATTGTTGCCCATGGCTATCTGACATGTCCGAGGTGTTTGCCTGACCGGAAAACGATGAGTCGAATCTCTTAGAACTTTGACCACGCAGGGTCTCGAAATTCACTATTAACTGGGTTAACTTCTGCAGGTCGTGAAAATCCATACGGCGGGTGTGCAATTGGTAGTCCGGCAATAAATTGTCATATATACGCTGTAACTCCTGTTCTTCTGTATAATGAGCTCTTCTCATCATTAAACGTAGTTCTATCAAGTATGCCTTGAATGGTTCACCAGGGCGCTGTCTTCGCGTACGGATGGCATCTTCCAGTTGTTCAAAGTATCTGGGCGGCAGAAAGAAATCTAAAAATTCTCTTCTAAAATTAGCCCATGAGGCGTCTAGCAGACCGCTAGTTTGCCACCATCCTTCGGCTCGTCCCGAAAATAAGATGGGCATCATATTAGGGAGCCATTCGGTGCTGATGCGATATGTACTAGCCCTTGCTTCAAGTGTTTCCAAGAAATATAATGGATCTGCGGTCCCATCAAAATGAAGACCCCATTTGGACACTTTCTCTATGAGATTAGTGTAACTGGTATTCTGAGCCTGTGGTTGTAGATCTGTTGTAGCCATGCTGCTAGTGAACGCTGGTATCTGTAATAATTTTCCATCGGTATCTTGGTTAAGAGATGCGTGTCTCTCCGTTGAGTACTCCTTGTCAGTATGTCGGGCGGGTGACACAGGACGTGAACGTGGTTTAACTTCTAGACCTTTATCGAGGCTGGCTGCTTGTCCGTATTGTGATTCTAGTTCTGCTAGCCGGGAGAGTACATCTGGTTTATGGTCTTCCCTGGATGCGAAGCTAGAGAACCGGCTTCTCATTTCCTCAACTGAACCGCCAGGGGTCAGTCCGAACTCGGCGAAGAAGCTTTCAAGCTCGGCTTTACGACGATATGTTATCCATTTGACTCCCATGTTACTAATGTTTTTTTTTTTCTATTTTTGTAGAAAAGCGTTGCAAATAAACACTAGCTGAAAGTGAAGGATTAATTCAAAGGGCAATAAATCAAATTCGGGACAACAAAAATAATTGTATTATCACTGAACGAGGTATTATTGCATGCTGCTGCACCGTAGTCGATATACTTTTTAATTGTTAGTTGGAAGGTTGCAGATGAGTTATTATTATGTGCTGAATATCCTTGTATTATCCTGGTTGGCCGAGTAGGCTGTGCGATGGTCAACACTTCTAGTATTTGAACATTGCTTAGTTCGATCCTTGCTATGCTCAATCGTCGTTGGTTATCTTTACTGGTGAACGTCGGGTTAGTTATGCTTGGGTATAGTTGAATATCCTTGCCAGTGAACGTTGGTTGTAATTATCCTTGCTGTATATCCTTGCTGTATATCCTCGGTGAACGTTGGTTTTTAATTATCCTTGCTGTATATCCTTGCTGATGTTTTTATAATTATCCTTGGTTATCGTTGAATATCCTTGCTGATGAACGTTGGTTTAATTATTCTTACTATAGATCCTTGCTGGTGAACGTTGGTTTAATTATCCTTGGTTATATCTTTGCTGGTAAACGTTGGTTTGATTATCCTTGCTGGTAAATATTGGTTTGATTATCCTTGCTGGTATCCTTGAATATCCTTTGTAAAGGATCGCGGTTGACTCTCTGTTGTTAACTTGTTGAAGGTTCGCGGATGACTTTTGTTGTTAACTCGTTGAAGGTTCGCGGTGGACTGTCTTGTTGTTAACTCGTTGAAGGTTCGCGGTGGACTCCCTTCTATGATGCTGTTGCTCGCCTTTTATCTACCTCCAAATCAGATGCAAGAAACTTGTGCCGTTATTCGATGTTTGTATTCTTTCATTCTTCGTCTCAGCCGATGCATTCTGGTCTTGACGCCAAGCTCGTCGACCAATGAGAACCCACAAGCAAACCTCTCCCTTTCTCTCCCAGGCGATAGAACTACCGTTGCAGTTGCTACTGTTGCTTTGTCTAACTTCTTTATACCTTTTTTTTTTCTGTGCTTGCGTTGTTTTGCTGTGGCTGTACCTGAACGGAGTCATGGAAAATTTCCATCGATGTTTCTGGCTCCTGAGCGTTTATTAACGGTGCTTTTTTTTTTTTTTTCTATGCCTATGCTGCTTGCTGTGACTGTACTTGAACGGCGTCATGGAAAATTTCCATCGTTGTTTCTTGCTTCTGATTGTTTCTTAACTGTGCTTTCTGTCGCTGATTCTACTGTTACACATGCCTTAACTCTGCCGGGTCTCTGGACTATGTTATTGGCTATGCGAATGGTTCTATCGCTGACTAACTAGTGATAATTTTCTGTCGCTGATTCTGCGTGTACTCTACCGTAACTCTGCTGCATTATTTAGCTATGTTGGTGGTTATGTACGCCGTTCTATCGCTGACTCAAAATATAGATTTTCTGTCGCTGATTCCACTGTCTACTCTATCGTGATTCTGCTGGGTATATTAGCTCTATCGGTGATTATGTCGACGTCCTATCGCTGACTAAACAAACTGCTGCGTTGCTTTGCTAGATTTCGCTTGGGGTAACGGGAAACATATGGGGATATGTGCAAATATGGGAACACAGGGATACATGTATGTGGGCCAACATATATGGTGAACACAAAATGATAGATATACACATATATATAAAAAAAAAAATTTTTATATAAATAAAATTCTACACTTTCCAATGCGGGTATACAAGCATTCCTGTGGCATATGAAACTCCCGCGATATGGGTTATGGTGGTTCTTTACGCCACGCAGATGACAGGCTCGTGAAACAATTATATATGCATGCATATATATATATGCATAAAAAAAATAAAAATTTAAATTTCACCTTGCTACATTACAAAAAAAAAATATCTAGTGTATTAAATGATTTTTTTTTTCTATATTTTCTCTCTTTTGTAATGCAACAAAATTAGGCAAAATTTTCCCAAAATATATATATGATGTTCTCTTCAAATCTCGGGTCCCTGCTCGGGCGCCATCTGTAAGGAAGTTTTCCGGCTGGGGTACATATCTCAGTCTCCCCCAGGGTCTTCCATTATAGAAAATTTATAATAGAATGCCGAGACCAGAGATTTGATCGAGCTACAGTGAAGGTTAATACTGCATATCTATGCTATCGCTAGGAATGCACTACAGGAAGTATAAGAGATAGAAAGAGACAGAAACTTAGAACAAATACATGGAGACATACGGTTCGGTTAGGGTACAACCCGGACACCGAACTACAATTAAGCTACTAAAATATAAGGTCACAAAAGGGGAACATATAGCTAAGTCGGTTAAGGTACAACCTGGACACCGACTTAACACAACATAACACCTGGACGTCCCAAGACTTACGTTGCGATCGACTAGGGTACAACCCGGACATCGATCGTAACACAAATCTTGGTCGCATGCCAATGGGTCCCAGCCGCCGTCACAGTCAACAAGGGTACAACCCGGACGTTGACTGCGTGGCGACCTAGTACCCCTGGCACACTACAATTAACACTACACTCTCCCTGGCATTGGGTAGGGTACAACCCGGATGCCAATGCCAAAGGAGAACATGCACTACGGTGACACACACACACAAAGGAGCGGGATGAGGGAAAGGATAGGAAAAGGGGTTAGTCCCAATCTAGTTGCACCCCAATAATTGTGACATCTTTGCTTTAACACTTTACAAACTTTATTGTAGTTTTATTCAAATCATATTTTGGCTAGATGCCACCTAACCACACTCTAAATTGATATCTATATGTATGGGATAAAAAGGGAGGTGTAGCTACTGGACCACATGGCCGACTCACCCGCTATACTGTTTCACACACTTCACAAGTATCTTCTATTATGATCAGCAGCGTCGCTTTTTCCTTGCGGATTTTTGGTTGCACTCTTTGTTTGTGTCTTGTCTTTAATTGTCTTTTTTAGGATAAGGGCCGACGGTGGGTCCTTGCACTTTATTGATCACACCTTTCACTTCTTTCACTTTTACTCTCCCGACTGTTGCCTTTGAGGGTGGTTTTCGTAATGAATTACTGCTTTTTCATTGCGCAGTCGCTGACCGCTCTTTTCGGGCTTTCGACTTTTCCTCTGCCCAGGCTCTGCCTCTGCCGACTGCGACACGCGCTTTTTCAATCGTTGTTACCATGACAACCGATTCTGTCGCGACACGCGTCGGCGTCAGAATCGTCACGTACGCAATTTTTGGTCCCGTTGCAACCAAAATAATAGAAACTGCGCAAAAGCAGCGTCGACAAATTCGTGCAAGTCCCGTTGGGCTTGCATGTGTGTGTGTGTATGTGTATATATGCGGCCGGCTAAATGCTACTGCGCAATTACTTTTGTATATAAACGAGCATACCTAAAGAGAAACTTATATATATCTATGTATATAAGCATAATGAGCATATATATAAATGGTAAGGCACCTAGAGATGAGACAATGAATTAATACGCAAGTCAGAGTATTTAGGGTTGGGCTAAATGACTTATTATTATATATTGGCTTGTAATAACAATATGCGATTTTAGGGGCCTCGTCATTGTGGCGTGGTGCCAAATTGGCACTTCGTTTATTTTTCCTTGGTCACCCGCATCGTAAACGCGCCTTCGCACTTAAACTTCGTTTCGTGCGTTCGGCACCCCCACTGCTAAGAGTTGGCGTGGTAGTAGCTCCCACGCCTCTTCCATCCCAGTGGATCGCCGCCAGGCGTTATACGCAACGCTAGGAACATTATCGGCCTCCGCGATTGGTTCACCTGCGGTAACGGTGACTGAGGTGGCGATATATCCTCGAAGTGGGGATAGGTTAATGACGGGGCGCCCCCTCCCTCTGACGTGCCGTCCGAGTCGTATCCGACGGGGTTGTATGGCCGTGACATGTCCCCGAAGTCGGGTTCAATGTTGGGCGGTGGCAGCTGTACCGTTTCGCCTGCCTCTGGGTCTGTATAGTTCAGGTGCGATGGGCTACGGTGATTCCTCCATGGCTCGGAGATAGCGGTGGCGTCGTCTTCTGCTTCCTGGGGGTCGGCTGCTTCGTTTGGCGATACGGGACGCCGGGGAGAGTTGACCCTCTGGGGATCAGGAGGCGCGGCGCTCTCTTCATCCTTGGTGGCCGGTGGCGACGGGACCCAGCCCCTATAGCCGGCGAAATGCCCCGGGTCGAAGCACGCAATATCAGATAGCTCCATGGCTCGGCTCAACACGTCCACTCTAGTGACCACGGCTCTTTCGGGTGCGTCCACTATCTGCCAACAATGGATAGGCTCCTGTGGAGGTGAATTGCTGGCCGACAATGCTGGGTGGTCCTCGGTTGCCGCTGAGAGAAGGTGCGGTATTGTGGGATCGTGTTCCCTTGCCGGTTCAATGGTGGCTGACGTCTTGGCGACTTCAGCTTCCCAAGCTGCTACCACGTCTTCGATGACACCCACTATTTCGTTCACGCTGAGTTGGCGTGCCATCGTACGACTGGGGAAAAGAAAGGTGTTAGATACTCTGACTTGAGACGGTGCCCTATATTGGGGTCGGTAGGGGGCCTAACAGACTAACGTGTGTGGTTTACATGAATGAGATGCTTATGACTATGATACAATGTGAGCTTAAATGTAATAATATGAATGAGTGTTTTGTGTATGTAGGCATGGTCGGACTTGCCGTTACTTTGAGACCCCCCAACGGGGGACAGGGACGTTGGGAAGGCGCGCCTTCCATCAAGTGGCCCCTGCGAATTGATTCGTCTCTGATAAGATGACTCCGGTGGTCTTCTGTGCTTAGTTGCTGACGCCCATGGGCTGGCTCAACGCGATCGTAGATTTAATTTGTTCCTCCTCTTGGCTGCTGGGTTCGTCTGGTTGTATAGACTTCAGGTCGTCTATGTTTGCCGTGCGTCTGCGTCTGCTGTTGGTTTCTTGTAGCCGGACGATGTTTCTGGAAATAAACTTGATTACTTTGTAAGGCCCGTCGAACTTTGGGGCCAATTTAGCTGCGAAGCCCTCGGAGGCCTTGGACAGGTGGTGTTGCTTCAGGAGGACCAGATCTCCAATCGCTGGTCGCCAGTCTCTACGTCGCAAATTGTAGTGACGTCCTTGCTCCATTGCAGCTCGTTGCATGTTCTCTTGGGCCATGGTAAAAACGTCTGCCATGCGTCGTGTTCGTACTTCCGGGGACCAGGGTGTGGTGCCAAGTCCTGGTGTAACCTCGTCGTACAGTGCTCCAGGGATGCGGGGTTCCTTGCCCAGCACGAGGAACGCTGGTGTAAATGCTGTCGAATCGCATACGCTTGAATTTATTGCCAATGTAAATTCGGGTAGAAAGTGATCCCAGTTACTCTGCTTTTCGCCCAGGTATTGAGCTATCATGGTCTTCACGGTGCGATTGGCTCTCTCGGTAGGATTTTGACGTGGTGTGTACGGTGCGGTGTACTGAATTTCTACTCCAGCTCGTTGACAAAGTTCTTTGAAGGTGCGACTGGTGAACTGTGTTCCATTGTCGCAGACCAAAGTGCGTGGGGCTCCAAAGTGTCCGATAATTCGCTCCCGAAATGCGTGTTCTAATGAAGCAGCGGTGGCTTTGCGCAGAGGTACAAGCTCCACCCATCTGCTGTATGCATCTAAGAAAACCAATAGAACCGTGTTACCTTGCTTTGATCTGGGGAGAGGTCCAACAAAATCCGCACACACTGTGTTGAATGGCTCTGACACTTGACGAGTGAACATTTTCCCAGCTGGCTTCATTTGGTTCACTTTATATTTTTGGCATTGAAGACAGTTGCGCACGTGTCGCTTTACATCGCGGAAAAACCCAGGCCAGTAGTATTTCTGGGAAACTCTGAGTACTGTCTTGCGGATTCCCCAGATGACCTGCGGTGGGCTCGTCGTGACACTCGCATAGTACTCGTTGGCGAGCTTCCTTCGGCACACATAGCTTCCATGGTATGGATTCATCTTCGTCGGGGTGATGAATTCTCCTTCGGTATAGTTGCCCACCTTCGTAGTGAAAATCCGGGAACTGCTCTGGTTGTGCTTCTACTTGTAGCTTTATTTTATTCCACCATGGACATTCCGGCAGAGTATCCTGAATTGAATTTAGTACTTCCAATGGTTGTCGAGACAGGGCGTCGGCCACGACGTTTAACTTTCCTCGGCGGTATTGTATGTCGAATTCATACTATTGTAGTTCGAGTGCCCATCTCGCTATACGACCTGTGGGATTATCTATTGAGTTGAGCCACTTCAAGGCCTGATGATCCGTGATGACTTCGAATTTATATCCTTCCAGATAACAGCGAAGCTTGCGAATTGCCCAGACTATAGCGAGACACTCCTTCTCGGTGGCTGAGTAATTCTCTTCAGGTGCAAGGAGGCGTCTGCTGGCGTAGGCGATGACCCGTTCTGTTCCTTCTTGATACTGGGTTAACACTGCGCCCAAACCATAGACGCTGGCATCTGTCTGCAAGTAGAATTTAGAGTTAAAATCGGGGCAGGCCAAAATCGGGGCTGATGTCAATCGTAATTTCAATTCGTCGAAGGCTTGTTGTTGTTCTGCATCCCATTTCCATTTAATGTTTTTCTTCAGCAAAGCGGTGATAGGCTGTATGATACTAGAAAACTCTGGAACAAATCTGCGATACCAAGACGCGATGCCCAAACATCGTCGAAGTTGGCGTACATTGGTCGGTGGAGCTAATTCCCGAACGGCTGCTATTTTCTCAGGGTCAATATGGATACCGTGCTCACTGACCATATGTCCTAAGAATTGTATTTTGCGTCTAAAGAATCGACACTTGGCTTTGTTGATCCGTAACTTGGCTACTCTGAGGCGTCGAAAAACTTCTTGCAGGTGAGTTATATGTTCTTCCAATGTCCTTCCGATGACGATGATGTCGTCTAGATACGCGAAGGCAAATGGATCCATCTCGGGTCCAATCACGCTATCCAAGGCGCGTTGGAATGTTGCTGCCGCGGAATGTAGCCCGAAAGGCATAACTTTCCATTGAAAGCCATATAATATTATTGCCAGTGGTATTAAAACACTTTAAGATCAGTTAAATAAATACTTAATTTTAAATATATTTAAGTAGCATCTCGTATAGCCTGCACGAACGATACACATACGCGTCTCTCCGGTTTTCTTGCCAACTAGCACGATGGGAGCGCTATGTGGGCTCTTTGATGGTTCGATGCGGTCTTCGGCTAGTAACTGGTCCACGGTGTCATTGATGATCTTCTGCTGGGCCGGGTTGCGAGGGTAATAACGTTGCTTGATTGGTTTGTCATCCTTCATAGTGATGACGTGCTCTGCGATGTGGGTGACACCTTGTAATGTGTCGAACTTTGGTAATTCCTGTGATAGAATCTCGTTGATGATTTTATTTACTCTCGCGTCTTCGGAGTATTCTGGCGCTGGAGATATCATGGTGCTTTCCACCCTTGTCGTAGGCCTGGATGCTATTAAGTTGAGTTTGTCTATTCTGACTGGTGATTTCTCGATGACTGGTTGACGAAATGGGTTATTAATGACGGCTTTATCTGAAACAGGAGGTAGGGCCGTGTTTCGGATCCGTTTTTCATCCGGCAACCCTTCCCTTGGGGAGCTTGGGGATTCATTGATGATTGACTGAGTCTGGTTGTTGCTGGTTAAGGTACTCGATGGATGTGAGGCTGCGCTGCAACTGGCGAATGATCCAAGCAGGGCGTTTTGCATAGGCTCTAACTGTAGATAGCTTTCCCCGCACTGGATTATGGTCCGAGTGCCGCGTAGGAAATCAGTGCCTAATATCAATTGATCCATAATACCTGGTAATACCAGCAATGGTATTTTTACTTGTGTCGTCCCTAGGCAGATCTCAGCTTCGATAGCCTGGGTGATTTCTTTTCTAGATCCATCGGCTAAGTTGATAGGGGTGTGTATTTGTTTCCAGTTCCCATTGGTACCGATCTGCTGAGCCAGTGAACTGTGTATGAAGCTTCTAGTGGCTCCAGTGTCGAGGGTGGCGCTCACTTCCAATCCGTTGACCTGGACTAAGGCGATGAGGTGACCCTTGTCGAATTGAAGTCTACTTACATTTGGGGCTGGCTCGGCGCTCTCTTCGTTCGATCCCCTGTCGAACGTGGGCGCCCGGCGTTTCCCGACCGGCGACAACAGTCGATGGTTCGTATATCGCGTTTTCCGCATTCCCAACAGAACAGTATCCTTGGATTGTTGCATTGCTTTGCGAAGTGGTCTGGTTTGCCGCAGTTACGGCAAGCACGGTAAGTATCTACTGGGGCCTCCGATACTTGGTAGAAGTGTGAGTAACTGGTTGATTTTTCAGTAGAGGGTAAAGCTGGCTTATGGGTGCTTCTGTTATTAACGGTGTTAACTTTACGTCCACTGGTAAATTGTTGCCCATGGCTATCTGACATGTCCGAGGTGTTTGCCTGACCGGAAAACGATGAGTCGAATCTCTTAGAACTTTGACCACGCAGGGTCTCGAAATTCACTATTAACTGGGTTAACTTCTGCAGGTCGTGAAAATCCATACGGCGGGTGTGCAATTGGTAGTCCGGCAATAAATTGTCATATATACGCTGTAACTCCTGTTCTTCTGTATAATGAGCTCTTCTCATCATTAAACGTAGTTCTATCAAGTATGCCTTGAATGGTTCACCAGGGCGCTGTCTTCGCGTACGGATGGCATCTTCCAGTTGTTCAAAGTATCTGGGCGGCAGAAAGAAATCTAAAAATTCTCTTCTAAAATTAGCCCATGAGGCGTCTAGCAGACCGCTAGTTTGCCACCATCCTTCGGCTCGTCCCGAAAATAAGATGGGCATCATATTAGGGAGCCATTCGGTGCTGATGCGATATGTACTAGCCCTTGCTTCAAGTGTTTCCAAGAAATATAATGGATCTGCGGTCCCATCAAAATGAAGACCCCATTTGGACACTTTCTCTATGAGATTAGTGTAACTGGTATTCTGAGCCTGTGGTTGTAGATCTGTTGTAGCCATGCTGCTAGTGAACGCTGGTATCTGTAATAATTTTCCATCGGTATCTTGGTTAAGAGATGCGTGTCTCTCCGTTGAGTACTCCTTGTCAGTATGTCGGGCGGGTGACACAGGACGTGAACGTGGTTTAACTTCTAGACCTTTATCGAGGCTGGCTGCTTGTCCGTATTGTGATTCTAGTTCTGCTAGTCGGGAGAGTACATCTGGTTTATGGTCTTCCCTGGATGCGAAGCTAGAGAACCGGCTTCTCATTTCCTCAACTGAACCGCCAGGGGTCAGTCCGAACTCGGCGAAGAAGCTTTCAAGCTCGGCTTTACGACGATATGTTATCCATTTGACTCCCATGTTACTAATGTTTTTTTTTTTTTTTTTTTTTGTAGAAAAGCGTTGCAAATAAACACTAGCTGAAAGTGAAGGATTAATTCAAAGGGCAATAAATCAAATTCGGGACAACAAAAATAATTGTATTATCACTGAACGAGGTATTATTGCATGCTGCTGCACCGTAGTCGATATACTTTTTAATTGTTAGTTGGAAGGTTGCAGATGAGTTATTATTATGTGCTGAATATCCTTGTATTATCCTGGTTGGCCGAGTAGGCTGTGCGATGGTCAACACTTCTAGTATTTGAACATTGCTTAGTTCGATCCTTGCTATGCTCAATCGTCGTTGGTTATCTTTACTGGTGAACGTCGGGTTAGTTATGCTTGGGTATAGTTGAATATCCTTGCCAGTGAACGTTGGTTGTAATTATCCTTGCTGTATATCCTTGCTGTATATCCTCGGTGAACGTTGGTTTTTAATTATCCTTGCTGTATATCCTTGCTGATGTTTTTATAATTATCCTTGGTTATCGTTGAATATCCTTGCTGATGAACGTTGGTTTAATTATTCTTACTATAGATCCTTGCTGGTGAACGTTGGTTTAATTATCCTTGGTTATATCTTTGCTGGTAAACGTTGGTTTGATTATCCTTGCTGGTAAATATTGGTTTGATTATCCTTGCTGGTATCCTTGAATATCCTTTGTAAAGGATCGCGGTTGACTCTCTGTTGTTAACTTGTTGAAGGTTCGCGGATGACTTTTGTTGTTAACTCGTTGAAGGTTCGCGGTGGACTGTCTTGTTGTTAACTCGTTGAAGGTTCGCGGTGGACTGTCTTGTTGTTAACTCGTTGAATCTTTTGAAGGTTCGCGGTGGACTGTTGTTGTTAACTCGTTGAAGGTTCGCGGTGGACTCTCTTCTATGATGCTGTTGCTCGCCTTTTTATCTACCTCCAAATCAGATACAAGAAACTTGTGCCGTTATTCGATGTTTGTATTCTTTCATTCTTCGTCTCAGCCGATGCATTCTGGTCTTGACGCCAAGCTCGTCGACCAATGAGAACCCACAAGCAAACCTCTCCCTTTCTCTCCCAGGCGATAGAACTACCGTTGCAGTTGCTACTGTTGCTTTGTCTAACTTCTTTATACCTTTTTTTTTTCTTGTGCTTGCGTTGTTTTGCTGTGGCTGTACCTGAACGGAGTCATGGAAAATTTCCATCGATGTTTCTGGCTCCTGAGCGTTTATTAACGGTGCTTTTTTTTTTTTTCTTCTATGCCTATGCTGCTTGCTGTGACTGTACTTGAACGGCGTCATGGGAAATTTCCATCGTTGTTTCTTGCTTCTGATTGTTTCTTAACTGTGCTTTCTGTCGCTGATTCTACTGTTACACATGCCTTAACTCTGCCGGGTCTCTGGACTATGTTATTGGCTATGCGAATGGTTCTATCGCTGACTAACTAGTGATAATTTTCTGTCGCTGATTCTGCGTGTACTCTACCGTAACTCTGCTGCATTATTTAGCTATGTTGGTGGTTATGTACGCCGTTCTATCGCTGACTCAAAATATAGATTTTCTGTCGCTGATTCCACTGTCTACTCTATCGTGATTCTGCTGGGTATATTAGCTCTATCGGTGATTATGTCGACGTCCTATCGCTGACTAAACAAACTGCTGCGTTGCTTTGCTAGATTTCGCTTGGGGTAACGGGAAACATATGGGGATATGTGCAAATATGGGAACACAGGGATACATGTATGTGGGCCAACATATATGGTGAACACAAAATGATAGATATACACATATATATAAAAAAAAATCTTTTTATATAAATAAAATTTTACACTTTCCAATGCGGGTATACAAGCATTCCTGTGGCATATGAAACTCCCGCGATATGGGTTATGGTGGTTCTTTACGCCACGCAGATGACAGGCTCGTGAAACAATTATATATGCATGCATATATATATATGCATAAAAAAAATAAAAATTTAAATTTCACCTTGCTACATTACAAAAAAAAAAAAATCTAGTGTATTAAATGATTTTTTTTTCTTTTATATTTTCTCTCTCTTTTGTAATGCAACAAAATTAGGCAAAATTTTCCCAAAATATATATATGATGTTCTCTTCAAATCTCGGGTCCCTGCTCGGGCGCCATCTGTAAGGAAGTTTTCCGGCTGGGGTACATATCTCAGTCTCCCCAGGGTCTTCCATTATAGAAAATTTATAATAGAATGCCGAGACCAGAGATTTGATCGAGCTACAGTGAAGGTTAATACTGCATATCTATGCTATCGCTAGGAATGCACTACAGGAAGTATAAGAGATAGAAAGAGACAGAAACTTAGAACAAATACATGGAGACATACGGTTCGGTTAGGGTACAACCCGGACACCGAACTACAATTAAGCTACTAAAATATAAGGTCACAAAGGGGGAACATATAGCTAAGTCGGTTAAGGTACAACCTGGACACCGACTTAACACAACATAACACCTGGACGTCCCAAGACTTACGTTGCGATCGACTAGGGTACAACCCGGACATCGATCGCAACACAAATCTTGGTCGCATGCCAATGGGTCCCAGCCGCCGTCACAGTCAACAAGGGTACAACCCGGACGTTGATTGCGTGGCGACCTAGTACCCCTGGCACACTACAATTAACACTACACTCTCCCTGGCATTGGGTAGGGTACAACCCGGATGCCAATGCCAAAGGAGAACATGCACTACGGTGACACACACACAAAGGAGTGGGATGAGGGAAAGGATAGGAAAAGGGGTTAGTCCCAATCTAGTTGCACCCCAATAATTGTGACATCTTTGCTTTAACACTTTACAAACTTTATTGTAGTTTTATTCAAATCATATTTTGGCTAGATGCCACCTAACCACACTCTAAATTGATATCTATATGTATGGGATAAAAAGGGAGGTGTAGCTACTGGACCACATGGCCGACTCACCCGCTATACTGTTTCACACACTTCACAAGTATCTTCTATTATGATCAGCAGCGTCGCTTTTTCCTTGCGGATTTTTGGTTGCACTCTTTGTTTGTGTCTTGTCTTTAATTGTCTTTTTAGGATAAGGGCCGACGGTGGGTCCTTGCACTTTATTGATCACACCTTTCACTTCTTTCACTTTTACTCTCCCGACTGTTGCCTTTGAGGGTGGTTTTCGTAATGAATTACTGCTTTTTCATTGCGCAGTCGCTGACCGCTCTTTTCGGGCTTTCGACTTTTCCTCTGCCCAGGCTCTGCCTCTGCCGACTGCGACACGCGCTTTTTCAATCGTTGTTACCATGACAACCGATTCTGTCGCGACACGCGTCGGCGTCAGAATCGTCACGTACGCAATTTTTGGTCCCGTTGCAACCAAAATAATAGAAACTGCGCAAAAGCAGCGTCGACAAATTCGTGCAAGTCCCGTTGGGCTTGCATGTGTGTGTGTGTATGTGTATATATGCGGCCGGCTAAATGCTACTGCGCAATTACTTTTGTATATAAACGAGCATACCTAAAGAGAAACTTATATATATCTATGTATATAAGCATAATGAGCATATATATAAATGGTAAGGCACCTAGAGATGAGACAATGAATTAATACGCAAGTCAGAGTATTTAGGGTTGGGCTAAATGACTTATTATTATATATTGGCTTGTAATAACAATATGCGATTTTAGGGGCCTCGTCATTGTGGCGTGGTGCCAAATTGGCACTTCGTCACACCCCCCCCTTACTTAGGGTAAGCAGGGCCGATGTATTTGATGGTGACCTGCTGGGTCTTGGTCACCCGTACATCGTAAACGCTGTCGGCTGCTTCGCACTTAAACTTTCGTTCTCGTTGTCGTTGCTGGCACTCCTCCACTTGCTGAACGAGTTGGCGTGGTAGTAGCTCCTGCACGCCTCTAGTTCGCCATCCCAGTGGGATCGCCTGCCAGGCGTGTATACGGCTAACGCTAGGAACATTATCGGCCTCCGTCGATTGGTTCGCGCTTGAGTCACCCTGCAGGCTCATCGGCTGCGGTAACGGTGACTGAGGTGGCGATATATCCTCAAAGTGGGGATAGGTTGATGACGGGGCGTCTCCTCCCTCTGGCGTGCCGTCCGAGTCGTATCCGACGGGGTTGTATGGCCGTGACATGTCCCCGAAGTCGGGTTCAATGTTGGGCGGTGGCAGCTGTACCGTTTCGCCTGTCTCTGGGTCTGTATAGTCCAGGTGCGATGGGCTACGGTTGTTCCTCCATGGCTCGGAGATAGCGGTGGCGTCGTCTTCTGCTTCCTGGGGGTCGGCTGCTTCGTTTGGCGATACGGGACGCCGGGGAGAGTTGACCCTCTGGGGATCAGGAGGCGCGGCGCTCTCTTCATCCTGGGTGGCCGGTGGCGACGGGACCCAGCCCCTATAGCCGGCGAAATGCCCCGGGTCGAAGCACGCAATATCAGATAGCTCCATGGCTCGGCTCAACACGTCCACTCTAGTGACCACGGCTCTTTCGGGTGCGTCCACTATCCGCCAACAATGGATAGGCTCCTGTGGAGGTGAATTGCTGGCCGACAATGCTGGGTGGTCCTCGGTTGCCGCTGAGAGAAGGTGCGGTATTGTGGGATCGTGTTCCCTTGCCGGTTCAATGGTGGCTGACGTCTTGGCGACTTCAGCTTCCCAAGCTGCTACCACGTCTTCGATGACACCCACTATTTCGTTCACGCTGAGTTGGCGTGCCATCGTACGACTGGGGAAAAGAAAGGTGTTAGATACTCTGACTTGAGACGGTGCCCTATATTGGGGTCGGTAGGGGGCCTAACAGACTAACGTGTGTGGTTTACATGAATGAGATGCTTATGACTATGATACAATGTGAGCTTAAATGTAATAATATGAATGAGTGTTTTGTGTATGTAGGCATGGTCGGACTTGCCGTTACTTTGAGACCCCCCCAACGGGGGACAGGGACGTTGGGAAGGCGCGCCTTCCATCAAGTGGCCCCTGCGAATTGATTCGTCTCTGATAAGATGACTCCGGTGGTCTTCTGTGCTTAGTTGCTGACGCCCATGGGCTGGCTCAACGCGATCGTAGATTTAATTTGTTCCTCCTCTTGGCTGCTGGGTTCGTCTGGTTGTATAGACTTCAGGTCGTCTATGTTTGCCGTGCGTCTGCGTCTGCTGTTGGTTTCTTGTAGCCGGACGATGTTTCTGGAAATAAACTTGATTACTTTGTAAGGCCCGTCGAACTTTGGGGCCAATTTAGCTGCGAAGCCCTCGGAGGCCTTGGACAGGTGGTGTTGCTTCAGGAGGACCAGATCTCCAATCGCTGGTCGCCAGTCTCTGCGTCGCAAGTTGTAGTGACGTCCTTGCTCCATTGCAGCTCGTTGCATGTTCTCTTGGGCCATGGTAAAAACGTCTGCCATGCGTCGTGTTCGTACTTCCGGGGACCAGGGTGTGGTGCCAAGTCCTGGTGTAACCTCGTCGTACAGTGCTCCAGGGATGCGGGGTTCCTTGCCCAGCACGAGGAACGCTGGTGTAAATGCTGTCGAATCGCATACGCTTGAATTTATTGCCAATGTAAATTCGGGTAGAAAGTGATCCCAGTTACTCTGCTTTTCGCCCAGGTATTGAGCTATCATGGTCTTCACGGTGCGATTGGCTCTCTCGGTAGGATTTTGACGTGGTGTGTACGGTGCGGTGTACTGAATTTCTACTCCAGCTCGTTGACAAAGTTCTTTGAAGGTGCGACTGGTGAACTGTGTTCCATTGTCGCAGACCAAAGTGCGTGGGGCTCCAAAGTGTCCGATAATTCGCTCCCGAAATGCGTGTTCTAATGAAGCAGCGGTGGCTTTGCGCAGAGGTACAAGCTCCACCCATCTGCTGTATGCATCTAAGAAAACCAATAGAACAGTGTTACCTTGCTTTGATCTGGGGAGAGGTCCAACAAAATCCGCACACACTGTGTTGAATGGCTCTGACACTTGACGAGTGAACATTTTCCCAGCTGGCTTCATTTGGTTCACTTTATATTTTTGGCATTGAAGACAGTTGCGCACGTGTCGCTTTACATCGCGGAAAAACCCAGGCCAGTAGTATTTCTGGGAAACTCTGAGTACTGTCTTGCGGATTCCCAGATGACCTGCGGTGGGCTCGTCGTGACACTCGCATAGTACTCGTTGGCGAGCTTCCTTCGGCACACATAGCTTCCATGGTATGGATTCATCTTCGTCGGGGTGATGAATTCTCCTTCGGTATAGTTGCCCACCTTCGTAGTGAAAATCCGGGAACTGCTCTGGTTGTGCTTCTACTTGTAGCTTTATTTTATTCCACCATGGACATTCCGGCAGAGTATCCTGAATTGAATTTAGTACTTCCAATGGTTGTCGAGACAGGGCGTCGGCCACGACGTTTAACTTTCCTCGGCGGTATTGTATGTCGAATTCATACTGTTGTAGTTCGAGTGCCCATCTCGCTATACGACCTGTGGGATTATCTATTGAGTTGAGCCACTTCAAGGCCTGATGATCCGTGATGACTTCGAATTTATATCCTTCCAGATAACAGCGTAGTTTGCGAATTGCCCAGACTATAGCGAGACACTCCTTCTCGGTGGCTGAGTAATTCTCTTCAGGAGCAAGGAGGCGTCTGCTGGCGTAGGCGATGACCCGTTCTGTTCCTTCTTGATACTGGGTTAACACTGCGCCCAAACCATAGTCGCTGGCATCTGTCTGCAAGTAGAATTTAGAGTTAAAATCGGGGCAGGCCAAAATCGGGGCTGATGTCAATCGTAATTTCAATTCGTCGAAGGCTTGTTGTTGTTCTGCATCCCATTTCCATTTAATGTTTTTCTTCAGCAAAGCGGTGATAGGCTGTATGATACTAGAAAACTCTGGAACAAATCTGCGATACCAAGACGCGATGCCCAAACATCGTCGAAGTTGGCGTACATTGGTCGGTGGAGCTAATTCCCGAACGGCTGCTATTTTCTCAGGGTCAGTATGGATACCGTGCTCACTGACCATATGTCCTAAGAATTGTATTTTGCGTCTAAAGAATCGGCACTTGGCTTTGTTGATCCGTAACTTGGCTTCTCTGAGGCGTTGAAAAACTTCTTGCAGGTGAGTTATATGTTCTTCCAATGTCCTCCCGATGACGATGATGTCGTCTAGATACGCGAAGGCAAATGGATCCATCTCGGGTCCAATCACGCTATCCAAGGCGCGTTGGAATGTTGCTGCTGCGGAATGTAGCCCAAAAGGCATTACTTTCCATTGAAATAGGCCACGACCTGGGACTGTGAACGCTGTGCATTCCCGACTTGCTTTGGCCAGTGGTATTTGCCAATAACCACTTTTAAGATCCAGTGTAGAGATAAACTGAGCGTTGCGAAGTTTTTCCAGAATATGATTGATTCTTGGCAGAGGGTATGCATCTCGTATAGACTGCGCATTGAGTTGCCTGAAATCGATACACATACGCGTCTCTCCGGTTTTCTTGCCAACTAGCACGATGGGAGCGCTATGTGGGCTCTTTGATGGTTCGATGCGGTCTTCGGCTAGTAACTGGTCCACGGTGTCATTGATGATCTTCTGCTGGGCCGGGTTGCGAGGGTAATAACGTTGCTTGATTGGTTTGTCATCCTTCATAGTGATGACGTGCTCTGCGATGTGGGTGACACCTTGTAATGTGTCGAACTTTGGTAATTCCTGTGATAGAAACTCGTTGATGATTTTATTTACTCTCGCGTCTTCGGAGTATTCTGGCTCTGGAGATATCATGGTGCTTTCCATCCTTGTCGTGGGCCTGGCTGCTATTAAGTTAAGTTTGTCCATTCTGACTGGTGATTTCTCGATGACTGGTTGACGAAATGGGTTATTAATGACGGCTTTATCTGAAACAGGAGGTAGGGCCGTGTTTCGGATCCGTTTTTCATCCGGCAACACTTCCCTTGGAGAGCTTGGGGATTCATTGATGATTGACTGAGTCTGGTTGTTGCTGGTTAAGGTGCTCGATGGTTGTGAGGCGGCGCTGCAACTGGCGAATGATCCAAGCAGGGCGTTTTGCGTAGGCTCTAACTGTAGATAGCTTTGCCCGCACTGGATTATGGACCGAGTGCCGCGTAGGAAATCAGTGCCTAAGATCAATTGATCCATAATACCTGGTAATACCAGCAATGGTATTTTTACTTGTGTCGTCCCTAGGCATATCTCAGCTTCGATAGCCTGGGTGATTTCTTTTCTAGATCCATCGGCTAAGTTGATAGGGGTGTGTATTTGTTTCCAGTTCCCATTGGTACCGATCTGCTGAGCCAGTGAACTGTGTATGAAGCTCCTAGTGGCTCCAGTGTCGAGGGTGGCACTCACTTCCAATCCGTTGACCTGGACTAAGGCGATGAGGCGACCCTTGTCGAATTGAAGTCTACTTACATTTGGGGCTGGCTCAGCGCTTTCTTCGTTCGATCCCCTGACGAACGTAGGCGCCCGGCGTTTCCCGACCGGCGACAACAGTCGATGGTTCGTATATCGCGTTTTCCGCATTCCCAACAGAACAGTATCCTTGGATTGTTGCATTGCTTTGCGAAGTGGTCTGGTTTGCCGCAGTTACGGCAAGCACGGTAAGTATCTACTGGGGCCTCCGATACTTGGTAGAAGTGTGAGTAACTGGTTGATTTTTCAGTAGAGGGTAAAGCTGGCTTATGGGTGCTTCTGTTATTAACGGTGTTAACTTTACGTCCACTGGTAAATTGTTGCCCATGGCTATCTGACATGTCCGAGGTGTTTGCCTGACCGGAAAACGATGAGTCGAATCTCTTAGAACTTTGACCACGCAGGGTCTCGAAATTCACTATTAACTGGGTTAACTTCTGCAGGTCGTGAAAATCCATACGGCGGGTGTGCAATTGGTAGTCCGGCAATAAATTGTCATATATACGCTGTAACTCCTGTTCTTCTGTATAATGAGCTCTTCTCATCATTAAACGTAGTTCTATCAAGTATGCCTTGAATGGTTCACCAGGGCGCTGTCTTCGCGTACGGATGGCATCTTCCAGTTGTTCAAAGTATCTGGGCGGCAGAAAGAAATCTAAAAATTCTCTTCTAAAATTAGCCCATGAGGCGTCTAGCAGACCGCTAGTTTGCCACCATCCTTCGGCTCGTCCCGAAAATAAGATGGGCATCATATTAGGGAGCCATTCGGTGCTGATGCGATATGTACTAGCCCTTGCTTCAAGTGTTTCCAAGAAATATAATGGATCTGCGGTCCCATCAAAATGAAGACCCCATTTGGACACTTTCTCTATGAGATTAGTGTAACTGGTATTCTGAGCCTGTGGTTGTAGATCTGTTGTAGCCATGCTGCTAGTGAACGCTGGTATCTGTAATAATTTTCCATCGGTATCTTGGTTAAGAGATGCGTGTCTCTCCGTTGAGTACTCCTTGTCAGTATGTCGGGCGGGTGACACAGGACGTGAACGTGGTTTAACTTCTAGACCTTTATCGAGGCTGGCTGCTTGTCCGTATTGTGATTCTAGTTCTGCTAGCCGGGAGAGTACATCTGGTTTATGGTCTTCCCTGGATGCGAAGCTAGAGAACCGGCTTCTCATTTCCTCAACTGAACCGCCAGGGGGTCAGTCCGAACTCGGCGAAGAAGCTTTCAAGCTCGGCTTTACGACGATATGTTATCCATTTGACTCCCATGTTACTAATGTTTTTTTTTTTTTTTTTTTTGTAGAAAAGCGTTGCAAATAAACACTAGCTGAAAGTGAAGGATTAATTCAAAGGGCAATAAATCAAATTCGGGACAACAAAAATAATTGTATTATCACTGAACGAGGTATTATTGCATGCTGCTGCACCGTAGTCGATATACTTTTTAATTGTTAGTTGGAAGGTTGCAGATGAGTTATTATTATGTGCTGAATATCCTTGTATTATCCTGGTTGGCCGAGTAGGCTGTGCGATGGTCAACACTTCTAGTATTTGAACATTGCTTAGTTCGATCCTTGCTATGCTCAATCGTCGTTGGTTATCTTTACTGGTGAACGTCGGGTTAGTTATGCTTGGGTATAGTTGAATATCCTTGCCAGTGAACGTTGGTTGTAATTATCCTTGCTGTATATCCTTGCTGTATATCCTTGCTGTATATCCTCGGTGAACGTTGGTTTTTAATTATCCTTGCTGTATATCCTTGCTGATGTTTTTATAATTATCCTTGGTTATCGTTGAATATCCTTGCTGATGAACGTTGGTTTAATTATTCTTACTATAGATCCTTGCTGGTGAACGTTGGTTTAATTATCCTTGGTTATATCTTTGCTGGTAAACGTTGGTTTGATTATCCTTGCTGGTAAATATTGGTTTGATTATCCTTGCTGGTATCCTTGAATATCCTTTGTAAAGGATCGCGGTTGACTCTCTGTTGTTAAAGTCGGACTGTTGTTAACTTGTTGAAGGTTCGCGGATGGACTTTTGTTGTTAACTCGTTGAAGGTTCGCGGTGGACTGCCTTGTTGTTAACTCGTTGAAGGTTCGCGGTGGACTGTCTTGTTGTTAACTCGTTGAAGGTTCGCGGTGGACTGTCTTGTTGTTAACTCGTTGAAGGTTCGCGGTGGACTGTTGTTGTTAACTCGTTGAAGGTTCGCGGTGGACTCTCGTTTTCTTGTTGAAGTTCGCGGATGACTGCTGTTAATCGTTGAAGGTTCGCGGTGGCTCGCCTTTTATCTACCTGCTCCCTTTTATCAACCCCAAATCAGATGCAAGAAACTTGTGCCGTTACTCGATGTTTGTATTCTTTCATTCTTCGTCTCAGCCGATGCATTCTGGTCTTGACGCCAAGCTCGTCGACCAATGAGAACCCACAAGCAAACCTCTCCCTTTCTCTCCCAGGCGATAGAACTACCGTTGCAGTTGCTACTGTTGCTTTGTCTAACTTCTTTATACCTTTTTTTTTTCTGTGCTTGCGTTGTTTTGCTGTGGCTGTACCTGAACGGAGTCATGGAAAATTTCCATCGATGTTTCTGGCTCCTGAGCGTTTATTAACGGTGCTTTTTTTTTCTTCTATGCCTATGCTGCTTGCTGTGACTGTACTTGAACGGCGTCATGGAAAATTTCCATCGTTGTTTCTTGCTTCTGATTGTTTCTTAACTGTGCTTTCTGTCGCTGATTCTACTGTTACACATGCCTTAACTCTGCCGGGTCTCTGGACTATGTTATTGGCTATGCGAATGGTTCTATCGCTGACTAACTAGTGATAATTTTCTGTCGCTGATTCTGCGTGTACTCTACCGTAACTCTGCTGCATTATTTAGCTATGTTGGTGGTTATGTACGCCGTTCTATCGCTGACTCAAAATATAGATTTTCTGTCGCTGATTCCACTGTCTACTCTATCGTGATTCTGCTGGGTATATTAGCTCTATCGGTGATTATGTCGACGTCCTATCGCTGACTAAACAAACTGCTGCGTTGCTTTGCTAGATTTCGCTTGGGGTAACGGGAAACATATGGGGATATGTGCAAATATGGGAACACAGGGATACATGTATGTGGGCCAACATATATGGTGAACACAAAATGATAGATATACACATATATATAAAAAAAAATCTTTTTATATAAATAAAATTTTACACTTTCCAATGCGGGTATACAAGCATTCCTGTGGCATATGAAACTCCCGCGATATGGGTTATGGTGGTTCTTTACGCCACGCAGATGACAGGCTCGTGAAACAATTATATATGCATGCATATATATATATGCATAAAAAAAATAAAAATTTAAATTTCACCTTGCTACATTACAAAAAAAAAAATATCTAGTGTATTAAATGATTTTTTTTTTTTTTTTATATTTTCTCTCTTTTTGTAATGCAACAAAATTAGGCAAAATTTTCCCAAAATATATATATGATGTTCTCTTCAAATCTCGGGTCCCTGCTCGGGCGCCATCTGTAAGGAAGTTTTCCGGCTGGGGTACATATCTCAGTCTCCCCAGGGTCTTCCATTATAGAAAATTTATAATAGAATGCCGAGACCAGAGATTTGATCGAGCTACAGTGAAGGTTAATACTGCATATCTATGCTATCGCTAGGAATGCACTACAGGAAGTATAAGAGATAGAAAGAGACAGAAACTTAGAACAAATACATGGAGACATACGGTTCGGTTAGGGTACAACCCGGACACCGAACTACAATTAAGCTACTAAAATATAAGGTCACAAAAGGGGAACATATAGCTAAGTCGGTTAAGGTACAACCTGGACACCGACTTAACACAACATAACACCTGGACGTCCCAAGACTTACGTTGCGATCGACTAGGGTACAACCCGGACATCGATCGCAACACAAATCTTGGTCGCATGCCAATGGGTCCCAGCCGCCGTCACAGTCAACAAGGGTACAACCCGGACGTTGACTGCGTGGCGACCTAGTACCCCTGGCACACTACAATTAACACTACACTCTCCCTGGCATTGGGTAGGGTACAACCCGGATGCCAATGCCAAAGGAGAACATGCACTACGGTGACACACACACACAAAGGAGCGGGATGAGGGAAAGGATAGGAAAAGGGGTTAGTCCCAATCTAGTTGCACCCCAATAATTGTGACATCTTTGCTTTAACACTTTACAAACTTTATTGTAGTTTTATTCAAATCATATTTTGGCTAGATGCCACCTAACCACACTCTAAATTGATATCTATATGTATGGGATAAAAAGGGAGGTGTAGCTACTGGACCACATGGCCGACTCACCCGCTATACTGTTTCACACACTTCACAAGTATCTTCTATTATGATCAGCAGCGTCGCTTTTTCCTTGCGGATTTTTGGTTGCACTCTTTGTTTGTGTCTTGTCTTTAATTGTCTTTTTTAGGATAAGGGCCGACGGTGGGTCCTTGCACTTTATTGATCACACCTTTCACTTCTTTCACTTTTACTCTCCCGACTGTTGCCTTTGAGGGTGGTTTTCGTAATGAATTACTGCTTTTTCATTGCGCAGTCGCTGACCGCTCTTTTCGGGCTTTCGACTTTTCCTCTGCCCAGGCTCTGCCTCTGCCGACTGCGACACGCGCTTTTTCAATCGTTGTTACCATGACAACCGATTCTGTCGCGACATGCGTCGGCGTCAGAATCGTCACGTACGCAATTTTTGGTCCCGTTGCAACCAAAATAATAGAAACTGCGCAAAAGCAGCGTCGACAAATTCGTGCAAGTCCCGTTGGGCTTGCATGTGTGTGTGTGTATGTGTATATATGCGGCCGGCTAAATGCTACTGCGCAATTACTTTTGTATATAAACGAGCATACCTAAAGAGAAACTTATATATATCTATGTATATAAGCATAATGAGCATATATATAAATGGTAAGGCACCTAGAGATGAGACAATGAATTAATACGCAAGTCAGAGTATTTAGGGTTGGGCTAAATGACTTATTATTATATATTGGCTTGTAATAACAATATGCGATTTTAGGGGCCTCGTCATTGTGGCGTGGTGCCAAATTGGCACTTCGTCACACCCCCCTTACTTAGGGTAAGCAGGGCCGATGTATTTGATGGTGACCTGCTGGGTCTTGGTCACCCGTACATCGTAAACGCTGTCGGCTGCTTCGCACTTAAACTTTCGTTCTCGTTGTCGTTGCTGGCACTCCTCCACTTGCTGAACGAGTTGGCGTGGTAGTAGCTCCTGCACGCCTCTAGTTCGCCATCCCAGTGGGATCGCCTGCCAGGCGTGTATACGGCTAACGCTAGGAACATTATCGGCCTCCGTCGATTGGTTCGCGCTTGAGTCACCCTGCAGGCTCATCGGCTGCGGTAACGGTGACTGAGGTGGCGATATATCCTCAAAGTGGGGATAGGTTGATGACGGGGCGTCTCCTCCCTCTGGCGTGCCGTCCGAGTCGTATCCGACGGGGTTGTATGGCCGTGACATGTCCCCGAAGTCGGGTTCAATGTTGGGCGGTGGCAGCTGTACCGTTTCGCCTGTCTCTGGGTCTGTATAGTCCAGGTGCGATGGGCTACGGTTGTTCCTCCATGGCTCGGAGATAGCGGTGGCGTCGTCTTCTGCTTCCTGGGGGTCGGCTGCTTCGTTTGGCGATACGGGACGCCGGGGAGAGTTGACCCTCTGGGGATCAGGAGGCGCGGCGCTCTCTTCATCCTGGGTGGCCGGTGGCGACGGGACCCAGCCCCTATAGCCGGCGAAATGCCCCGGGTCGAAGCACGCAATATCAGATAGCTCCATGGCTCGGCTCAACACGTCCACTCTAGTGACCACGGCTCTTTCGGGTGCGTCCACTATCCGCCAACAATGGATAGGCTCCTGTGGAGGTGAATTGCTGGCCGACAATGCTGGGTGGTCCTCGGTTGCCGCTGAGAGAAGGTGCGGTATTGTGGGATCGTGTTCCCTTGCCGGTTCAATGGTGGCTGACGTCTTGGCGACTTCAGCTTCCCAAGCTGCTACCACGTCTTCGATGACACCCACTATTTCGTTCACGCTGAGTTGGCGTGCCATCGTACGACTGGGGAAAAGAAAGGTGTTAGATACTCTGACTTGAGACGGTGCCCTATATTGGGGTCGGTAGGGGGCCTAACAGACTAACGTGTGTGGTTTACATGAATGAGATGCTTATGACTATGATACAATGTGAGCTTAAATGTAATAATATGAATGAGTGTTTTGTGTATGTAGGCATGGTCGGACTTGCCGTTACTTTGAGACCCCCCAACGGGGGACAGGGACGTTGGGAAGGCGCGCCTTCCATCAAGTGGCCCCTGCGAATTGATTCGTCTCTGATAAGATGACTCCGGTGGTCTTCTGTGCTTAGTTGCTGACGCCCATGGGCTGGCTCAACGCGATCGTAGATTTAATTTGTTCCTCCTCTTGGCTGCTGGGTTCGTCTGGTTGTATAGACTTCAGGTCGTCTATGTTTGCCGTGCGTCTGCGTCTGCTGTTGGTTTCTTGTAGCCGGACGATGTTTCTGGAAATAAACTTGATTACTTTGTAAGGCCCGTCGAACTTTGGGGCCAATTTAGCTGCGAAGCCCTCGGAGGCCTTGGACAGGTGGTGTTGCTTCAGGAGGACCAGATCTCCAATCGCTGGTCGCCAGTCTCTACGTCGCAAATTGTAGTGACGTCCTTGCTCCATTGCAGCTCGTTGCATGTTCTCTTGGGCCATGGTAAAAACGTCTGCCATGCGTCGTGTTCGTACTTCCGGGGACCAGGGTGTGGTGCCAAGTCCTGGTGTAACCTCGTCGTACAGTGCTCCAGGGATGCGGGGTTCCTTGCCCAGCACGAGGAACGCTGGTGTAAATGCTGTCGAATCGCATACGCTTGAATTTATTGCCAATGTAAATTCGGGTAGAAAGTGATCCCAGTTACTCTGCTTTTCGCCCAGGTATTGAGCTATCATGGTCTTCACGGTGCGATTGGCTCTCTCGGTAGGATTTTGACGTGGTGTGTACGGTGCGGTGTACTGAATTTCTACTCCAGCTCGTTGACAAAGTTCTTTGAAGGTGCGACTGGTGAACTGTGTCCCATTGTCGCAGACCAAAGTGCGTGGGGCTCCAAAGTGTCCGATAATTCGCTCCCGAAATGCGTGTTCTAATTCCACCCATCTGCTGTACGCATCTAAGAAAACCAATAGAACAGTGTTACCTTGCTTTGATCTGGGGAGAGGTCCAACAAAATCCGCACACACTGTGTTGAATGGCTCTGACACTTGACGAGTGAACATTTTCCCAGCTGGCTTCATTTGGTTCACTTTATATTTTTGGCATTGAAGACAGTTGCGCACGTGTCGCTTTACATCGCGGAAAAACCCAGGCCAGTAGTATTTCTGGGAAACTCTGAGTACTGTCTTGCGGATTCCCAGATGACCTGCGGTGGGCTCGTCGTGACACTCGCATAGTACTCGTTGGCGAGCTTCCTTCGGCACACATAGCTTCCATGGTATGGATTCATCTTCGTCGGGGTGATGAATTCTCCTTCGGTATAGTTGCCCACCTTCGTAGTGAAAATCCGGGAACTGCTCTGGTTGTGCTTCTACTTGTAGCTTTATTTTATTCCACCATGGACACTCCGGCAGAGTATCCTGAATTGAATTTAGTACTTCCAATGGTTGTCGAGACAGGGCGTCGGCCACGACGTTTAACTTTCCTCGGCGGTATTGTATGTCGAATTCATACTGTTGTAGTTCGAGTGCCCATCTCGCTATACGACCTGTGGGATTATCTATTGAGTTGAGCCACTTCAAGGCCTGATGATCCGTGATGACTTCGAATTTATATCCTTCCAGATAACAGCGAAGCTTGCGGATTGCCCAGACTATAGCGAGACACTCCTTCTCGGTGGCTGAGTAATTCTCTTCAGGAGCAAGGAGGCGTCTACTGGCGTAGGCGATGACCCGTTCTGTTCCTTCTTGATACTGGGTTAACACTGCGCCCAAACCATAGACGCTGGCATCTGTCTGCAAGTAGAATTTAGAGTTAAAATCGGGGCAGGCCAAAATCGGGGCTGATGTCAATCGTAATTTCAATTCGTCGAAGGCTTGTTGTTGTTCTGCATCCCATTTATGCTGGTCGGTGGAGCTAATTCCCGAACGGCTGCTATTTTCTCAGGGTCAGTATGGATACCGTGCTCACTGACCATATGTCCTAAGAATTGTATTTTGCGTCTAAAGAATCTACACTTGGCTTTGTTGATCCGTAACTTGGCTTCTCTGAGGCGTCGAAAAACTTCTTGCAGGTGAGTTATATGTTCTTCCAATGTCCTTCCGATGACGATGATGTCGTCTAGATACGCGAAGGCAAATGGATCCATCTCGGGTCCAATCACGCTATCCAAGGCGCGTTGGAATGTTGCTGCCGCGGAATGTAGCCCGAAAGGCATAACTTTCCATTGAAACAGGCCACGACCTGGGACTGTGAACGCTGTGCATTCCCGACTTGCTTTGGCCAGTGGTATTTGCCAATAACCACTTTTAAGATCCAGTGTAGATATAAACTGAGCGTTGCGAAGTTTTTCCAGAATATGATTGATTCTTGGCAGAGGGTATGCATCTCGTATAGACTGCGCATTGAGTTGCCTGAAATCGATACACATACGCGTCTCTCCGGTTTTCTTGCCAACTAGCACGATGGGAGCGCTATGTGGGCTCTTTGATGGTTCGATGCGGTCTTCGGCTAGTAACTGGTCCACGGTGTCATTGATGATCTTCTGCTGGGCCGGGTTGCGAGGGTAATAACGTTGCTTGATTGGTTTGTCATCCTTCATAGTGATGACGTGCTCTGCGATGTGGGTGACACCTTGTAATGTGTCGAACTTTGGTAATTCCTGTGATAGAAACTCGTTGATGATTTTATTTACTCTCGCGTCTTCGGAGTATTCTGGCGCTGGAGACATCATGTTGCTTTCCACCCTTGTCGTAGGCCTGGATACTATTAAGTTGAGTTTGTCTATTCTGACTGGTGATTTCTCGATGACTGGTTGACGAAATGGGTTATTAATGACGGCTTTATCTGAAACAGGAGGTAGGGCCGTGTTTCGGATCCGTTTTTCATCCGGCAACCCTTCCCTTGGGGAGCTTGGGGATTCATAGATGATTGACTGAGTCTGGTTGTTGCTGGTTAAGGTACTCGATGGATGTGAGGCTGCGCTGCAACTGGCGAATGATCCAAGCAGGGCGTTTTGCATAGGCTCTAACTGTAGATAGCTTTCCCCGCACTGGATTATGGTCCGAGTGCCGCGTAGGAAATCAGTGCCTAATATCAATTGATCCATAATACCTGGTAATACCAGCAATGGTATTTTTACTTGTGTCGTCCCTAGGCAGATCTCAGCTTCGATAGCCTGGGTGATTTCTTTTCTAGATCCATCGGCTAAGTTGATAGGGGTGTGTATTTGTTTCCAATTCCCATTGGTACCGATCTGCTGAGCCAGTGAACTGTGTATGAAGCTTCTAGTGGCTCCAGTGTCGAGGGTGGCGCTCACTTCCAATCCGTTGACCTGGACTAAGGCGATGAGGTGACCCTTGTCGAATTGAAGTCTACTTACATTTGGGGCTGGCTCGGCGCTCTCTTCGTTCGATCCCCTGTCGAACGTGGGCGCCCGGCGTTTCCCGACCGGCGACAGCAGTCGATGGTTCGTATATCGCGTTTTCCGCATTCCCAACAGAACAGTATCCTTGGATTGTTGCATTGCTTTGCGAAGTGGTCTGGTTTGCCGCAGTTACGGCAAGCACGGTAAGTATCTACTGGGGCCTCCGATACTTGGTAGAAGTGTGAGTAACTGGTTGATTTTTCAGTAGAGGGCAAAGCTGGCTTATGGGTGCTTCTGTTATTAACGGTGTTAACTTTACGTCCACTGGTAAATTGTTGCCCATGGCTATCTGACATGTCCGAGGTGTTTGCCTGACCGGAAAACGATGAGTCGAATCTCTTAGAACTTTGACCACGCAGGGTCTCGAAATTCACTATTAACTGGGTTAACTTCTGCAGGTCGTGAAAATCCATACGGCGGGTGTGCAATTGGTAGTCCGGCAATAAATTGTCATATATACGCTGTAACTCCTGTTCTTCTGTATAATGAGCTCTTCTCATCATTAAACGTAGTTCTATCAAGTATGCCTTGAATGGTTCACCAGGGCGCTGTCTTCGCGTACGGATGGCATCTTCCAGTTGTTCAAAGTATCTGGGCGGCAGAAAGAAATCTAAAAATTCTCTTCTAAAATTAGCCCATGAGGCGTCTAGCAGACCGCTAGTTTGCCACCATCCTTCGGCTCGTCCCGAAAATAAGATGGGCATCATATTAGGGAGCCATTCGGTGCTGATGCGATATGTACTAGCCCTTGCTTCAAGTGTTTCCAAGAAATATAATGGATCTGCGGTCCCATCAAAATGAAGACCCCATTTGGACACTTTCTCTATGAGATTAGTGTAACTGGTATTCTGAGCCTGTGGTTGTAGATCTGTTGTAGCCATGCTGCTAGTGAACGCTGGTATCTGTAATAATTTTCCATCGGTATCTTGGTTAAGAGATGCGTGTCTCTCCGTTGAGTACTCCTTGTCAGTATGTCGGGCGGGTGACACAGGACGTGAACGTGGTTTAACTTCTAGACCTTTATCGAGGCTGGCTGCTTGTCCGTATTGTGATTCTAGTTCTGCTAGTCGGGAGAGTACATCTGGTTTATGGTCTTCCCTGGATGCGAAGCTAGAGAACCGGCTTCTCATTTCCTCAACTGAACCGCCAGGGGTCAGTCCGAACTCGGCGAAGAAGCTTTCAAGCTCGGCTTTACGACGATATGTTATCCATTTGACTCCCATGTTACTAATGTTTTTTTTTTTCTTTTTTTGTAGAAAAGCGTTGCAAATAAACACTAGCTGAAAGTGAAGGATTAATTCAAAGGGCAATAAATCAAATTCGGGACAACAAAAATAATTGTATTATCACTGAACGAGGTATTATTGCATGCTGCTGCACCGTAGTCGATATACTTTTTAATTGTTAGTTGGAAGGTTGCAGATGAGTTATTGTTATGTGCTGAATATCCTTGTATTATCCTGGTTGGCCGAGTAGGCTGTGCGATGGTCAACACTTCTAGTATTTGAACATTGCTTAGTTCGATCCTTGCTATGCTCAATCGTCGTTGGTTATCTTTACTGGTGAACGTCGGGTTAGTTATGCTTGGGTATAGTTGAATATCCTTGCCAGTGAACGTTGGTTGTAATTATCCTTGCTGTATATCCTTGCTGTATATCCTTGCTGTATATCCCGGTGAACGTTGGTTTTTAATTATCCTTGCTGTATATCCTTGCTGATGTTTTTATAATTATCCTTGGTTATCGTTGAATATCCTTGCTGATGAACGTTGGTTTAATTATTCTTACTATAGATCCTTGCTGGTGAACGTTGGTTTAATTATCCTTGGTTATATCTTTGCTGGTAAACGTTGGTTTGATTATCCTTGCTGGTAAATATTGGTTTGATTATCCTTGCTGGTATCCTTGAATATCCTTTGTAAAGGATCGCGGTTGACTCTCTGTTGTTAACTTGTTGAAGGTTCGCGGATGACTTTTTGTTGTTCACTCGTTGAAGGTTCGCGGTGGACTCTCTGTTGTTGACTCGTTGAAAGTTCGCGGTGGACTGCCTTGTTGTTAACTCGTTGAAGGTTCGCGGTGGACTGTTGTTCTTGTTGTTAACTCGTTGAAGGTTCGCGGTGGACTGTTGTTGTTAACTCGTTGAAGGTTCGCGGTGGACTCTCTTTGAAGGTTCGCGGTGGACTGTTGTTAACTCTTGAACCTTCTATGATGCTGTTGCTCGCCTTTTTATCTACCTCCAAATCAGATGCAAGAAACTTGTGCCGTTATTCGATGTTTGTATTCTTTCATTCTTCGTCTCAGCCGATGCATTCTGGTCTTGACGCCAAGCTCGTCGACCAATGAGAACCCACAAGCAAACCTCTCCCTTTCTCTCCCAGGCGATAGAACTACCGTTGCAGTTGCTACTGTTGCTTTGTCTAACTTCTTTATACCTTTTTTTTTTTCGTGCTTGCGTTGTTTTGCTGTGGCTGTACCTGAACGGAGTCATGGAAAATTTCCATCGATGTTTCTGGCTCCTGAGCGTTTATTAACGGTGCTTTTTTTTTTTTTTCTATGCCTATGCTGCTTGCTGTGACTGTACTTGAACGGCGTCATGGAAAATTTCCATCGTTGTTTCTTGCTTCTGATTGTTTCTTAACTGTGCTTTCTGTCGCTGATTCTACTGTTACACATGCCTTAACTCTGCCGGGTCTCTGGACTATGTTATTGGCTATGCGAATGGTTCTATCGCTGACTAACTAGTGATAATTTTCTGTCGCTGATTCTGCGTGTACTCTACCGTAACTCTGCTGCATTATTTAGCTATGTTGGTGGTTATGTACGCCGTTCTATCGCTGACTCAAAATATAGATTTTCTGTCGCTGATTCCACTGTCTACTCTATCGTGATTCTGCTGGGTATATTAGCTCTATCGGTGATTATGTCGACGTCCTATCGCTGACTAAACAAACTGCTGCGTTGCTTTGCTAGATTTCGCTTGGGGTAACGGGAAACATATGGGGATATGTGCAAATATGGGAACACAGGGATACATGTATGTGGGCCAACATATATGGTGAACACAAAATGATAGATATACACATATATATAAAAAAAAAAATCTTTTTATATAAATAAAATTTTACACTTTCCAATGCGGGTATACAAGCATTCCTGTGGCATATGAAACTCCCGCGATATGGGTTATGGTGGTTCTTTACGCCACGCAGATGACAGGCTCGTGAAACAATTATATATGCATGCATATATATATATGCATAAAAAAAAAAAAAATTTAAATTTCACCTTGCTACATTACAAAAAAAAATATCTAGTGTATTAAATGATTTTTTTTTTTTCTATATTTTCTCTCTTTTGTAATGCAACAAAATTAGGCAAAATTTTCCCAAAATATATATATGATGTTCTCTTCAAATCTCGGGTCCCTGCTCGGGCGCCATCTGTAAGGAAGTTTTCCGGCTGGGGTACATATCTCAGTCTCCCCAGGGTCTTCCATTATAGAAAATTTATAATAGAATGCCGAGACCAGAGATTTGATCGAGCTACAGTGAAGGTTAATACTGCATATCTATGCTATCGCTAGGAATGCACTACAGGAAGTATAAGAGATAGAAAGAGACAGAAACTTAGAACAAATACATGGAGACATACGGTTCGGTTAGGGTACAACCCGGACACCGAACTACAATTAAGCTACTAAAATATAAGGTCACAAAAGGGGAACATATAGCTAAGTCGGTTAAGGTACAACCTGGACACCGACTTAACACAACATAACACCTGGACGTCCCAAGATTTACGTTGCGATCGACTAGGGTACAACCCGGACATCGATCGCAACACAAATCTTGGTCGCATGCCAATGGGTCCCAGCCGCCGTCACAGTCAACAAGGGTACAACCCGGACGTTGATTGCGTGGCGACCTAGTACCCCTGGCACACTACAATTAACACTACACTCTCCCTGGCATTGGGTAGGGTACAACCCGGATGCCAATGCCAAAGGAGAACATGCACTACGGTGACACACACACACAAAGGAGCGGGATGAGGGAAAGGATAGGAAAAGGGGTTAGTCCCAATCTAGTTGCACCCCAATAATTGTGACATCTTTGCTTTAACACTTTACAAACTTTATTGTAGTTTTATTCAAATCATATTTTGGCTAGATGCCACCTAACCACACTCTAAATTGATATCTATAATGTATGGGATCAAAAGGGAGGGGTAGCTACTGGACCACATGGCCGACTCACCCGCTATACTGTTTCACACACTTCACAAGTATCTTCTATTATGATCAGCAGCGTCGCTTTTTCCTTGCGGATTTTTGGTTGCACTCTTTGTTTGTGTCTTGTCTTTAATTGTCTTTTTTAGGATAAGGGCCGACGGTGGGTCCTTGCACTTTATTGATCACACCTTTCACTTCTTTCACTTTTACTCTCCCGACTGTTGCCTTTGAGGGTGGTTTTCGTAATGAATTACTGCTTTTTCATTGCGCAGTCGCTGACCGCTCTTTTCGGGCTTTCGACTTTTCCTCTGCCCAGGCTCTGCCTCTGCCGACTGCGACACGCGCTTTTTCAATCGTTGTTACCATGACAACCGATTCTGTCGCGACACGCGTCGGCGTCAGAATCGTCACGTACGCAATTTTTGGTCCCGTTGCAACCAAAATAATAGAAACTGCGCAAAAGCAGCGTCGACAAATTCGTGCAAGTCCCGTTGGGCTTGCATGTGTGTGTGTGTATGTGTATATATGCGGCCGGCTAAATGCTACTGCGCAATTACTTTTGTATATAAACGAGCATACCTAAAGAGAAACTTATATATATCTATGTATATAAGCATAATGAGCATATATATAAATGGTAAGGCACCTAGAGATGAGACAATGAATTAATACGCAAGTCAGAGTATTTAGGGTTGGGCTAAATGACTTATTATTATATATTGGCTTGTAATAACAATATGCGATTTTAGGGGCCTCGTCATTCTGGCGTGGTGCCAAATTGGCACTTCGTCACACCCCCCCCTTACCTGCTGGGTCTTGGTCACCCGTCCATCGTAAACGCTGTCGGCTGCTTCGCACTTAAACTTTCGTTCTCGTTGTCGTTGCTGGCACTCCTCCACTTGCTTAACGAGTTGGCGTGGTAGTAGCTCCTGCACGCCTCTAGTTCGCCATCCCAGTGGGATCGCCTGCCAGGCGTGTATACGGCTAACGCTAGGAACATTATCGGCCTCCGTCGATTGGTTCGCGCTTGAGTCACCCTGCAGGCTCATCGGCTGCGGTAACGGTGACTGAGGTGGCGATATATCCTCAAAGTGGGGATAGGTTGATGACGGGGCGTCTCCTCCCTCTGGCGTGCCGTCCGAGTCGTATCCAACGGGGTTGTATGGCCGTGACATGTCCCCGAAGTCGGGTTCAATGTTGGGCGGTGGCAGCTGTACCGTTTCGCCTGTCTCTGGGTCTGTATAGTCCAGGTGCGATGGGCTACGGTTGTTCCTCCATGGCTCGGAGATAGCGGTGGCGTCGTCTTCTGCTTCCTGGGGGGTCGGCTGCTTCGTTTGGCGATACGGGACGCCGGGGAGAGTTGACCCTCTGGGGATCAGGAGGCGCGGCGCTCTCTTCATCCTGGGTGGCCGGTGGCGACGGGACCCAGCCCCTATAGCCGGCGAAATGCCCCGGGTCGAAGCACGCAATATCAGATAGCTCCATGGCTCGGCTCAACACGTCCACTCTAGTGACCACGGCTCTTTCGGGTGCGTCCACTATCCGCCAACAATGGATAGGCTCCTGTGGAGGTGAATTGCTGGGTGGTCCTCGGTTGCCGCTGAGAGAAGGTGCGGTATTGTGGGATCGTGTTCCCTTGCCGGTTCAATGGTGGCTGACGTCTTGGCGACTTCAGCTTCCCAAGCTGCTACCACGTCTTCGATGACACCCACTATTTCGTTCACGCTGAGTTGGCGTGCCATCGTACGACTGGGGAAAAGAAAGGTGTTAGATACTCTGACTTGAGACGGTGCCCTATATTGGGGTCGGTAGGGGGCCTAACAGACTAACGTGTGTGGTTTACATGAATGAGATGCTTATGACTATGATACAATGTGAGCTTAAATGTAATAATATGAATGAGTGTTTTGTGTATGTAGGCATGGTCGGACTTGCCGTTACTTTGAGACCCCCCAACGGGGGACAGGGACGTTGGGAAGGCGCGCCTTCCATCAAGTGGCCCCTGCGAATTGATTCGTCTCTGATAAGATGACTCCGGTGGTCTTCTGTGCTTAGTTGCTGACGCCCATGGGCTGGCTCAACGCGATCGTAGATTTAATTTGTTCCTCCTCTTGGCTGCTGGGTTCGTCTGGTTGTATAGACTTCAGGTCGTCTATGTTTGCCGTGCGTCTGCGTCTGCTGTTGGTTTCTTGTAGCCGGACGATGTTTCTGGAAATAAACTTGATTACTTTGTAAGGCCCGTCGAACTTTGGGGCCAATTTAGCTGCGAAGCCCTCGGAGGCCTTGGACAGGTGGTGTTGCTTCAGGAGGACCAGATCTCCAATCGCTGGTCGCCAGTCTCTGCGTCGCAAGTTGTAGTGACGTCCTTGCTCCATTGCAGCTCGTTGCATGTTCTCTTGGGCCATGGTAAAAACGTCTGCCATGCGTCGTGTTCGTACTTCCGGGGACCAGGGTGTGGTGCCAAGTCCTGGTGTAACCTCGTCGTACAGTGCTCCAGGGATGCGGGGTTCCTTGCCCAGCACGAGGAACGCTGGTGAAAATGCTGTCGAATCGCATACGCTTGAATTTATTGCCAATGTAAATTCGGGTAGAAAGTGATCCCAGTTACTCTGCTTTTCGCCCAGGTATTGAGCTATCATGGTCTTCACGGTGCGATTGGCTCTCTCGGTAGGATTTTGACGTGGTGTGTACGGTGCGGTGTACTGAATTTCTACTCCAGCTCGTTGACAAAGTTCTTTGAAGGTGCGACTGGTGAACTGTGTTCCATTGTCGCAGACCAAACTGCGTGGGGCTCCAAAGTGTCCGATAATTCGCTCCCGAAATGCGTGTTCTAATGAAGCAGCGGTGGCTTTGCGCAGAGGTACAAGCTCCACCCATCTGCTGTATGCATCTAAGAAAACCAATAGAACCGTGTTACCTTGCTTTGATCTGGGGAGAGGTCCAACAAAATCCGCACACACTGTGTTGAATGGCTCTGACACTTGACGAGTGAACATTTTCCCAGCTGGCTTCATTTGGTTCACTTTATATTTTTGGCATTGAAGACAGTTGCGCACGTGTCGCTTTACATCGCGGAAAAACCCAGGCCAGTAGTATTTCTGGGAAACTCTGAGTACTGTCTTGCGGATTCCCAGATGACCTGCGGTGGGCTCGTCGTGACACTCGCATAGTACTCGTTGGCGAGCTTCCTTCGGCACACATAGCTTCCATGGTATGGATTCATCTTCGTCGGGGTGATGAATTCTCCTTCGGTATAGTTGCCCACCTTCGTAGTGAAAATCCGGGAACTGCTCTGGTTGTGCTTCTACTTGTAGCTTTATTTTATTCCACCATGGACACTCCGGCAGAGTATCCTGAATTGAATTTAGTACTTCCAATGGTTGTCGGGACAGGGCGTCGGCCACGACGTTTAACTTTCCTCGGCGGTATTGTATGTCGAATTCATACTATTGTAGTTCGAGTGCCCATCTCGCTATACGACCTGTGGGATTATCTATTGAGTTGAGCCACTTCAAGGCCTGATGATCCGTGATGACTTCGAATTTATATCCTTCCAGATAACAGCGAAGCTTGCGGATTGCCCAGACTATAGCGAGACACTCCTTCTCGGTGGCTGAGTAATTCTCTTCAGGAGCAAGGAGGCGTCTGCTGGCGTAGGCGATGACCCGTTCTGTTCCTTCTTGATACTGGGTTAACACTGCGCCCAAACCATAGACGCTGGCATCTGTCTGCAAGTAGAATTTAGAGTTAAAATCGGGGCAGGCCAAAATCGGGGCTGATGTCAATCGTAATTTCAATTCGTCGAAGGCTTGTTGTTGTTCTGCATCCCATTGGTCGGTGGAGCTAATTCCCGAACGGCTGCTATTTTCTCAGGGTCAGTATGGATACCGTGCTCACTGACCATATGTCCTAAGAATTGTATTTTGCGTCTAAAGAATCTACACTTGGCTTTGTTGATCCGTAACTTGGCTTTTCTGAGGCGTCGAAAAACTTCTTGCAGGTGAGTTATATGTTCTTCCAATGTCCTTCCGATGACGATGATGTCGTCTAGATACGCGAAGGCAAATGGATCCATCTCGGGTCCAATCACGCTATCAAAGGCGCGTTGGAATGTTGCTGCTGCGGAATGTAACCCGAAAGGCATAACTTTCCATTGAAACAGGCCACGACCTGGTACTGTGAACGCTGTGCATTCCCGACTTGCTTTGGCCAGTGAGCGTTGCGAAGTTTTTCCAGAATATGATTGATTCTTGGCAGAGGGTATGCATCTCGTATAGACTGCGCATTGAGTTGCCTGAAATCGATACACATACGCGTCTCTCCGGTTTTCTTGCCAACTAGCACGATGGGAGCGCTATGTGGGCTCTTTGATGGTTCGATGCGGTCTTCGGCTAGTAACTGGTCCACGGTGTCATTGATGATCTTCTGCTGGGCCGGGTTGCGAGGGTAATAACGTTGCTTGATTGGTTTGTCATCCTTCATAGTGATGACGTGCTCTGCGATGTGGGTGACACCTTGTAATGTGTCGAACTTTGGTAATTCCTGTGATAGAATCTCGTTGATGATTTTATTTACTCTCGCGTCTTCGGAGTATTCTGGCGCTGGAGATATCATGGTGCTTTCCACCCTTGTCGTAGGCCTGGATACTATTAAGTTGAGTTTGTCTATTCTGACTGGTGATTTCTCGATGACTGGTTGACGAAATGGGTTATTAATGACGGCTTTATCTGAAACAGGAGGTAGGGCCGTGTTTCGGATCCGTTTTTCATCCGGCAACCCTTCCCTTGGGGAGCTTGGGGATTCATAGATGATTGACTGAGTCTGGTTGTTGCTGGTTAAGGTACTCGATGGATGTGAGGCTGCGCTGCAACTGGCGAATGATCCAAGCAGGGCGTTTTGCATAGGCTCTAACTGTAGATAGCTTTCCCCGCACTGGATTATGGTCCGAGTGCCGCGTAGGAAATCAGTGCCTAATATCAATTGATCCATAATACCTGGTAATACCAGCAATGGTATTTTTACTTGTGTCGTCCCTAGGCAGATCTCAGCTTCGATAGCCTGGGTGATTTCTTTTCTAGATCCATCGGCTAAGTTGATAGGGGTGTGTATTTGTTTCCAATTCCCATTGGTACCGATCTGCTGAGCCAGTGAACTGTGTATGAAGCTTCTAGTGGCTCCAGTGTCGAGGGTGGCGCTCACTTCCAATCCGTTGACCTGGACTAAGGCGATGAGGTGACCCTTGTCGAATTGAAGTCTACTTACATTTGGGGCTGGCTCGGCGCTCTCTTCGTTCGATCCCCTGTCGAACGTGGGCGCCCGGCGTTTCCCGACCGGCGACAGCAGTCGATGGTTCGTATATCGCGTTTTCCGCATTCCCAACAGAACAGTATCCTTGGATTGTTGCATTGCTTTGCGAAGTGGTCTGGTTTGCCGCAGTTACGGCAAGCACGGTAAGTATCTACTGGGGCCTCCGATACTTGGTAGAAGTGTGAGTAACTGGTTGATTTTTCAGTAGAGGGTAAAGCTGGCTTATGGGTGCTTCTGTTATTAACGGTGTTAACTTTACGTCTACTGGTAAATTGTTGCCCATGGCTATCTGACATGTCCGAGGTGTTTGCCTGACCGGAAAACGATGAGTCGAATCTCTTAGAACTTTGACCACGCAGGGTCTCGAAATTCACTATTAACTGGGTTAACTTCTGCAGGTCGTGAAAATCCATACGGCGGGTGTGCAATTGGTAGTCCGGCAATAAATTGTCATATATACGCTGTAACTCCTGTTCTTCTGTATAATGAGCTCTTCTCATCATTAAACGTAGTTCTATCAAGTATGCCTTGAATGGTTCACCAGGGCGCTGTCTTCGCGTACGGATGGCATCTTCCAGTTGTTCAAAGTATCTGGGCGGCAGAAAGAAATCTAAAAATTCTCTTCTAAAATTAGCCCATGAGGCGTCTAGCAGACCGCTAGTTTGCCACCATCCTTCGGCTCGTCCCGAAAATAAGATGGGCATCATATTAGGGAGCCATTCGGTGCTGATGCGATATGTACTAGCCCTTGCTTCAAGTGTTTCCAAGAAATATAATGGATCTGCGGTCCCATCAAAATGAAGACCCCATTTGGACACTTTCTCTATGAGATTAGTGTAACTGGTATTCTGAGCCTGTGGTTGTAGATCTGTTGTAGCCATGCTGCTAGTGAACGCTGGTATCTGTAATAATTTTCCATCGGTATCTTGGTTAAGAGATGCGTGTCTCTCCGTTGAGTACTCCTTGTCAGTATGTCGGGCGGGTGACACAGGACGTGAACGTGGTTTAACTTCTAGACCTTTATCGAGGCTGGCTGCTTGTCCGTATTGTGATTCTAGTTCTGCTAGTCGGGAGAGTACATCTGGTTTATGGTCTTCCCTGGATGCGAAGCTAGAGAACCGGCTTCTCATTTCCTCAACTGAACCGCCAGGGGTCAGTCCGAACTCGGCGAAGAAGCTTTCAAGCTCGGCTTTACGACGATATGTTATCCATTTGACTCCCATGTTACTAATGTTTTTTTTTTTTCTTTTTTGTAGAAAAGCGTTGCAAATAAACACTAGCTGAAAGTGAAGGATTAATTCAAAGGGCAATAAATCAAATTCGGGACAACAAAAATAATTGTATTATCACTGAACGAGGTATTATTGCATGCTGCTGCACCGTAGTCGATATACTTTTTAATTGTTAGTTGGAAGGTTGCAGATGAGTTATTGTTATGTGCTGAATATCCTTGTATTATCCTGGTTGGCCGAGTAGGCTGTGCGATGGTCAACACTTCTAGTATTTGAACATTGCTTAGTTCGATCCTTGCTATGCTCAATCGTCGTTGGTTATCTTTACTGGTGAACATCGGGTTAGTTATGCTTGGGTATAGTTGAATATCCTTGCCAGTGAACGTTGGTTGTAATTATCCTTGCTGTATATCCTTGCTGTATATCCTTGCTGTATATCCTCGGTGAACGTTGGTTTTTAATTATCCTTGCTGTATATCCTTGCTGATGTTTTTATAATTATCCTTGGTTATCGTTGAATATCCTTGCTGATGAACGTTGGTTTAATTATTCTTACTATAGATCCTTGCTGGTGAACGTTGGTTTAATTATCCTTGGTTATATCTTTGCTGGTAAACGTTGGTTTGATTATCCTTGCTGGTAAATATTGGTTTGATTATCCTTGCTGGTATCCTTGAATATCCTTTGTAAAGGATCGCGGTTGACTCTCTGTTGTTAACTTGTTGAAGGTTCGCGGATGACTTTTGTTGTAAACTCGTTGAAGGTTCGCGGTGGACTGTCTTGTTGTTAACTCGTTGAAGGTTCGCGGTGGACTGTCTTGTTGTTAACTCGTTGAAGGTTCGCGGTGGACTGTTGTTGTTAACTCGTTGAAGGTTCGCGGTGGACTCTCTTCTATGATGCTGTTGCTCGCCTTTTATCTACCTCCAAATCAGATACAAGAAACTTGTGCCGTTATTCGATGTTTGTATTCTTTCATTCTTCGTCTCAGCCGATGCATTCTGGTCTTGACGCCAAGCTCGTCGACCAATGAGAACCCACAAGCAAACCTCTCCCTTTCTCTCCCAGGCGGTAGAACTACCGTTGCAGTTGCTACTGTTGCTTTGTCTAACTTCTTTATACCTTTTTTTTTCTCTGTGCTTGCGTTGTTTTGCTGTGGCTGTACCTGAACGGAGTCATGGAAAATTTCCATCGATGTTTCTGGCTCCTGAGCGTTTATTAACGGTGCTTTTTTTTTTTTCTTCTATGCCTATGCTGCTTGCTGTGACTGTACTTGAACGGCGTCATGGGAAATTTCCATCGTTGTTTCTTGCTGATTCTACTGTTACACATGCCTTAACTCAGCCGGATCTCTGGACTATGTTATTGGCTATGCGAATGGTTCTATCGCTGACTAACTAGTGATAATTTTCTGTCGCTGATTCTGCGTGTACTCTACCGTAACTCTGCTGCATTATTTAGCTATGTTGGTGGTTATGTACGCCGTTCTATCGCTGACTCAAAATATAGATTTTCTGTCGCTGATTCCACTGTCTACTCTATCGTGATTCTGCTGGGTATATTAGCTCTATCGGTGATTATGTCGACGTCCTATCGCTGACTAAACAAACTGCTGCGTTGCTTTGCTAGATTTCGCTTGGGGTAACGGGAAACATATGTGGATATGTGCAAATATGGGAACACAGGGATACATGTATGTGGGCCAACATATATGGTGAACACAAAATGATAGATATACACATATATATAAAAAAAAATTTTTTTATATAAATAAAATTTTACACTTTCCAATGCGGGTATACAAGCATTCCTGTGGCATATGAAACTCCCGCGATATGGGTTATGGTGGTTCTTTAAGCCACGCAGATGACAGGCTCGTGAAACAATTATATATGCATGCATATGTCGGAGTAGGAGACATTTCCAATATGTCTCCGGGTAATTCACCTTGATTTTTAGGCATTTTTATAATATTCGGTGAGCGCAGCGAGTTCCGTGTTTCACGTGTGGCGTATAGTCTAAGACTGACTAACTAGTCTTGACTGCCACGGCATCAACCCGGACCACACTCGATGACAGTTTGGCTGTCATCCCGCTCAAAACCACAGTCACACCACCAATACTAGGAACAACTGCATGACTAAGCAGTTAATGTCAATCTTCCATGACTCAGTAATCAATGTCAGACTAACATGACAATAATCACTGGTACACTTACATGACATAGTTCCCTGTAACTGTGCCTAATGTTACCAGACCAACATCATGAGAATACAATAGAGATGGACACTAAAGTCCTCAAATGGAAAAAGATATAAGATACGGTACCAAAAGGTATTCACAACATTAAAATACCCTATTATATCTCCGACACGGCCATCCTGACTAATACACGTCCTCGTGTCATATAACACTCATTTTCAATTTCAGAACATTTTTAATAACAAATTTCCAACCTTAAATTAACCCTTTTTTAATTTTCCAATTCTCATTTTTATAAATTGTATCACCAATATTCCAATTAGACAATTAATTAAATTAACCAACTCTTCGATTAGACAATTACACATACTCGATCTTCACATAAAACATATTATTCTTAGTCTTAACCAACTTATACAAGCTTAAGTTTCTTTTACAACAACTTCAACAGTTCAACTTTCTTCACACATCATAACATCAAACGCGCCACACGCCACGACAAAACTTTTGTTTTGCGCTTGTGCTTGCAATATAATTTATGACCAGTTTCACTCTTTTGCCACCCTTCATTTTCACTCTCAACAATATCTGTGTAATCATTACACACATCCAACTCTTCGGGCACTTGCCCCTCTGGAAATTTTCTCAAATCTTCATGTGCATATTTGTAATTTCTTTTATTGTTTAGAGACTTTAAAATGTATCTGTCTCCCTCTAAAACATTTATAACTTCCAAGGGCCCCTTGAATTTCAGACTCAACTTGGTTTGATGCCTTTCTTCACTTTTTAGTAGCACATAATCTCCCACTGTGTATCTTTGCCTTATTTTTATCAAATCGCAATTTGTCATAAACCGCACTAGCTAAGACATTCTTTTCAGCTTGTGCTCTAATGTTTGACAAATCAACAACATTTTCAATGTCACCAGGTGGAAGTAATCCTAACGGGCGTGCAACCTTTCCCACTAACATTTCCAATGGACTTGCCCTCGTCACACGGTTAGTTGTACAATTGATTGCCAACTGCACATCCCCCAACATATCTTGCCAAGACTGGGTTCCAGTTTCAACCGCAGTCAGCATATTTTTCAGCGTACTCATAGTTCGTTCCACTTGGCCGTTAGCTCGACTAGCGCCAGTGGCAATCAAATGCAACTTTATTCTTTTATCTGAACAGAACTGGCTAAACTTTGTTCCCGTAAAACACCTTCCCTGGTCAGCTATTATTCGGTTTGGTACTCCAAACAACGAAACAGCAGATTGAACAGCTTTTATACAACTGTCACTGTCTAATTTTAGGGTATGACTTAGGTAAACATACTTGGTAAACGCGTCAACTTGGACAATAACATACTCCTTTTGGTCATTTTTGCCACTCAGCTTTCCAGTAATATCAATGTGGATAGTGTGCCAAGGAATATTAATTTTCGCAATTGGATATAACTTAGCTTGAATTTTTCCTGAGGTTGACTTGGACATTTTGCAAGTGATACAATTATCAACAAATTTTCTAACATATTTTGACATTTTGTCAAACCAATAAAAATCGTACACTTTGTCAAGGGTCTTTTCCCAACCTAAATGCATAATCGACTCGTGAACTTGGTTTATAACAGACCACCTAAAGGCACGTGGTACTACTGGTAAACAACGTGTTCTGCCATTTCTCTGTATTTTTCGGTAAAGAACTTCTGCCCTTAGTTCATAAGTTTTTGCAACATCTTCCGGCAGAGAAAAATCTTTTAGTTTACTGACAATTTCTGCTATGTCTAAGTCTCGACGCTGTTCAGCAATGAGCCAGTTGCTCGAGATTTCGGCCAAGTTAACTCTCTTCTCTTCAATCACCCTTACAACTGGGGTAGATTTTGTTAAAAGAGGGTTTCTTGACAAAAAGTCAACATGTGCCATCTCTATACTGTATGTCAAATGTAAACGCCCACCATCGCGGTGCTCTGGGGGTTAGATCTTGTTTATTTCTTGATGCCTTTAGTGAGTTACAGTCAGTAAACACGGTAAAGTCTCTGCCCAACAGGTAATGTCGAAAGTGTTTAATGGAGTTTACAACCGCTAACGTTTCTAACTCATACGAGTGATATCTCGATTCCGCAGATGAAGTAGTTTTGCTATAGTATTCTATTACATGGGGTTTGTTATTAATTTTGTGTAATAAAATTGCTCCATAGCCACTACAACTTGCGTCTGTATGCAACTCAATTGGCTGATTTGGGTCGAAAATGACAAGAACTGGTTTACTCGTAAGAGTAGAAATAACTTTTTTTCTTATTTGCTCATGTTCTGTCTTCCAAACAAATTTATTTTTGTCTGAGGTTAGGAAATACAATGGTTTCATTAACTGTAAAAATCCCTCAATAAATTGTCGGAAATAAGATGCTTAGCCAATGAATTGTCTCAGTGTGGTGACTGACTGCGGAGGCGGAAGAGCGGTCAACGCTACAATCTTTTGAGGATTTGGACGAATTTCGCCAGCACTTATATTGTAACCTAAATATTGGACAGAAGTTTTCAAAAAGGAACATTTTGTAATGTTGAATGAAAACCCAGCTTCTGTTAAAACATCAAGAACAATCTTTAATCTTTCCAACGCTTGACATTTTGTTGACGCACCTATCATGATATCATCCACATAGACGATAACGTAAGAATTTGCAAGGTCACCTAGCGCCTGCATCACTGACCGTTGAAACACAGATGGTGCGTTTTTAAGCCCGAACGGCATGGATAGAAATTCATATTGCCCATCTGGTGTCACAAAGGCTGTGTACTCAATCGAGTCTGCATGTAAGGGAATCTGGTGATATCCACTGGTCATATCTAAACATGTAAAGTACTTTACTCCTTGGAGTCTATTTATCTGATCCTGTATAAGTGGCAACGGGTATTTTTCAGCGACTGTATTTGCATTTAATTCCCTATAGTCAACACAAAGTCTATCCGTACCATTTTTTTTTTTAACCAACAAAATTGGGCTAGCAAAAGGTGAACAGCTTGGTCTAATTACTTTGCATTTCAACATTTCGTCAATTTGTTTTCTAACTATGTCCCGCTCACATGGACTCAATCGATATGGTCTTCTTTGAACTGTTTTAGTTGGATCAATTAATCTAATTTTCATTTCGCCCACTTTGACTCTAGTACACGGGGTACCACTTATAAAATAATTTGTATACTCTGCCAACAATGACTGAAGTTTTATTTTTTCTTGGCCTTCAAGTTCAGTATTAATATCAGTCGGCTCACTACCGATACATAGATTAATTCTTTTGGCCCTTGAAATTTTAAATTCGTTTGATGACATAACAATATCAAAACCCTGACTTAATACTTCACGGCCAATGACAATATCATTTTCCATATGCTCATCGCTTATTACATGAAACAACACTTCAATACAATTATCATCAATTCTTACGTTACTAAGTATCTGATAAGTACTACATATTCCATTACTACCTATGCCTTTTAACATAACTACATTATTAAATCGTTTGCCAGCAAATTTTGTACTTAGCTTTTCTTTTAATAACGAACATTCCGCTCCAGAATCAAATGTGACTTAAAAAATTCTATGGTTCATGTGTCCTTTGGGTACTGCGACGCTGCATAACTCCACTCGTTTTTCCTGCTTAAATGTCCTGTTCCTGTTAGTATTCTTTGGGCATTGTGTAGATATGTGGCCCAGTTCTCCACAATTGTAACAAGTTACACTGGGCTTGTCACGGTGATGAGCTCCCTGACTGCCATACCGTTCGTGACCGCTTGCAAAATGGTTTTTATGGTTCCTGATTCTGCAATCCACCATTTTATGGCCCGGTTTACCACAAAAGTGACACTCCATTGGTGACTGCTTCTTAGAAAACGTTTCGGTCCGTTGTTCCCCAAAATTGTTTTTCCTTTTATTAAACGAAAACGTTTTTAATTCCGACTGCAAATCGGTTGTTGTCCGCACATTTGACGTAAAACTCAATCGCTGCAATCGGCTGTCAAAATTTGCCGTGTCCATGTGACGCCATTTTGTTGTCAGCTCTGTGACCATACGGCTTGCATGGACTGCAATGCAATCGCCCTCAGTCGGTTTATTGGACAGCATGTTAAGAAACATTGCGGCTGGTGTTTCTAGTATGTCAAATCGCTGAATGAACAATTCTCGGAACTCGGCAACCATTGGGAAGAGTTCCCTTCCAACGCCGCACTTAACGCCACACCTAACGCACTGCCTTTTAATGGATTTTCCTTCAAAATAATTTCCACGGTATTGCACCACGATGAAGCATTGGCACCCGGCTTGTCTGGATTAAACTTTGGTAGTTGCACTGATTTAACAGAGGCAGAGGCGGATGCCGTTCCTCTTATTGCCTGCAGTAACTCAAGCAAGTTTTGATTTTGAAATTGCATAATTTCCCGCAGTGGTCCATCTAAATTTGTAGCCTGAGGGCCAGATCCCACTTCTGATGTCGGAGTAGGAGACATTTCCAATATGTCTCCGGGTAATTCACCTTGATTTTTAGGCATTTTTATAATATTCGGTGAGCGCAGCGAGTTCCGTGTTTCACGTGTGGCGTATAGTCTAAGACTGACTAACTAGTCTTGACTGCCACGGCATCAACCCGGACCACACTCGATGACAGTTTGGCTGTCATCCCGCTCAAAACCACAGTCACACCACCAATACTAGGAACAACTGCATGACTAAGCAGTTAATGTCAATCTTCCATGACTCAGTAATCAATGTCAGACTAACATGACAATAATCACTGGTACACTTACATGACATAGTTCCCTGTAACTGTGCCTAATGTTACCAGACCAACATCATGAGAATACAATAGAGATGGACACTAAAGTCCTCAAATGGAAAAAGATATAAGATACGGTACCAAAAGGTATTCACAACATTAAAATACCCTATTATATCTCCGACACATATATATATATGCATAAAAAATAAAAAATTTAAATTTCACCTTGCTACATTACAAAAAAAAATATCTAGTGTATTAAATGATTTTTTTTTCTCTCCCTCTTTGTAATGCAACAAAATTAGGCAAAATTTTCCCAAAATATATATATGATGTTCTCTTCAAATCTCGGGTCCCTGCTCGGGCGCCATCTGTAAGGAAGTTTTCCGGCTGGGGTACATATCTCAGTCTCCCCAGGGTCTCCCATTATAGAAAATTTATAATAGAATGCCGAGACCAGAGATTTGATCGAGCTACAGTGAAGGTTAATACTGCATATCTATGCTATCGCTAGGAATGCACTACAGGAAGTATAAGAGATAGAAAGAGACAGAAACTTAGAACAAATACATGGAGACATACGGTTCGGTTAGGGTACAACCCGGACACCGAACTACAATTAAGCTACTAAAATATAAGGTCACAAAAGGGGAACATATAGCTAAGTCGGTTAAGGTACAACCTGGACACCGACTTAACACAACATAACACCTGGACGTCCCAAGATTTACGTTGCGATCGACTAGGGTACAACCCGGACATAGATCGCAACACAAATCTTGGTCGCATGCCAATGGGTCCCAGCCGCCGTCACAGTCAACAAGGGTACAACCCGGACGTTGATTGCGTGGCGACCTAGTACCCCTGGCACACTACATTTAACACTACACTCTCCCTGGCATTGGGTAGGGTACAACCCGGATGCCAATGCCAAAGGAGAACATGCACTACGGTGACACACACACACAAAGGAACGGGATGAGGGAAAGGATAGGAAAAGGGGTTAGTCCCAATCTAGTTGCACCCCAATAATTGTGACATCTTTGCTTTAACATTTTACAAACTTTATTGTAGTTTTATTCAAATCATATTTTGGCTAGATGCCACCTAACCACACTCTAAATTGATATCTATGTATATGTATGGGATCAAAAGGGAAGTGTAGCTACTGGACCACATGGCCGACTCACCCGCTATACTGTTTCACACACTTCACAAGTATCTTCTATTATGGTCAGCAGCGTCGCTTTTTCCTTGCGGATTTTTGGTTGCACTCTTTGTTTGTGTCTTGTCTTTAATTGTCTTTTTAGGATAAGGGCCGAAGGTGGATCCTTGCACTTTATTAATCACCTTTTCACTTCTTTCACTTTTATTCTCCCGACTGTTGCCTTTGAGGGTGGTTTTCGTAATGAATTACTGCTTTTTCATTGCGCAGTCGCTGACCGCTCTTTTCGGGCTTTCGACTTTTCCTCTGCCCAGGCTCTGCCTCTGCCGACTGCGACACGCGCTTTTTCAATCGTTGTTACCATGACAACCGATTCTGTCGCGACACGCGTCGGCGTCAGAATCGTCACGTACGCAATTTTTGGTCCCGTTGCAACCAAAATAATAGAAACTGCGCAAAAGCAGCGTCGACAAATTCGTGCAAGTCCCGTTGGGCTTGCATGTGTGTGTGTGTATGTGTATATATGCGGCCGGCTAAATGCTACTGCGCAATTACTTTTGTATATAAACGAGCATACCTAAAGAGAAACTTATATATATCTATGTATATAAGCATAATGAGCATATATATAAATGGTAAGGCACCTAGAGATGAGACAATGAATTAATACGCAAGTCAGAGTATTTAGGGTTGGGCTAAATGACTTATTATTATATATTGGCTTGTAATAACAATATGCGATTTTAGGGGCCTCGTCATTCTGGCGTGGTGCCAAATTGGCACTTCGTCACACCGGGATGGAAAAAAAAAACGGACTAAGTTGGAGTTTTCCTTTGAACTTGCTGGTCATCGGAGTGTGACCGTTCTCGCTTACTGGATTTTTCCCCCCCGGATAACTCCTCCTGGTCCCCCTTTCTGGCGTGAACATACCGCCCCCCTTGCAACAAGTTGCAATAGCCCGGGTGGACTGGGTAGGATGGGGAGCGGCCGCGTTCTGGAGCGCCTAGATGCCACAGGAACCGGACAGGATTCACCCAAACACGGTGCTTTGGGCTGCGGGAGTGCCGTCATGGCCCGGGACACAACCGGGCTGGATGACCTCAGGATAGAGGTCTGCCCCAAGCACGACGAATATGGACGATGGGCGGTGGAACATCGGGTCCGCCAACACCAGGGTGGAAAAATTTTTCCGGACGGCTTCGGTGACCTGCCGGATAGGAGTATTTACCCGGAGGCCAGGCTCTATCTGGAGGATCACGTCCTTCTTGAATGCCGGGTCAGTCCGGAATCTGATGGTGGCGTGGCAGGCATCGTCTTTGCCCACTCGAGTGACCGCTAAACCGAGAGCTGCCGCATAGGACGCGCTGATGCGACTCGCTGACGTGCAGGCGTCCAAAAGGACCCGAGTCTCAAACTCCTTGCGACCGTTGCCGATTTTAGCCACGGCGGTCGGCATCACCGTTGTCACCTTCAGCTGTAGAAGCGAAGATAACGTCAGTTCTCGGGGAGAGCCGCTGGCTGACTTGGATCGCCTGGAGCTGGATGACCTGCCGTTGGGTCTGGCTCCGCTGACTTGGATGAGCTGCGAGCTCGGGTCGGTGAGGGCGACGCTCTGCGAGCCGCTTCTCTGTCGGCCTGTTGCGGTGCCCGTTTGCGCTTGGAATATTCCGTGGAGTGCAGTAGGGTGTGATGGGCCTCTCCACAACGCCGACATCCGCCTATTTTCCGACACGACCCGGACGAGTGCTCGTGCGCTAAACAGTTGGGGCAGTACTTATTAATGAGCACTGCCCTGAGCCGCTTCTCTCCGCGCAAGTTTAAGAAGAGCTTCCACTGTCGGAGGGCGTGGACTCCGCGACAGACTTGGCATCGCGACCTTGGCGGGCCACGGAGCGGTCGGAACGAGGACCTCTAGGAGCCATGACTTGCTATCGGAAAAAAAAACTGGATTCTAGGAGAAGAAAGGAACAAAAAAAAACGAGGATTAAGCATGGCAGAAAACAATTTAAGTGGCACACGAAGCGAACGATCATATTAGGAGGAGAAAAAGGACAGTAAGACGAAACAATGGGCGCCACCGCTTCGCTACTGGGAGGAAGCGGGGTCGGAGTCGCTGACAAGCAGAATGAGCTTTGCGACCGGCCTTTTGATGGAGCCGCGTGAAGTGCGAACATCGACGACTCGTACTAAACCGTCAGCGCCGGGATGGACGAGTTCTACTCGCCCCAACCGCCACTCTGAGGGCGGTAAGTTGTCCTCATAAATGATTACGAGGTCGCCAACTTGGAGATTTCGGCTGGGGAGCTTCCATTTGTTTCGCATCTGTAGCTCCTTGAGGTACTCGTCCTTCCACCGCTGACAGAAATGGTGGTGAAGAGCCATGAGCTGCTGCCAAGCGGGATGAGCTTTGCGACCGGCCTTTTGATGGAGCCGCGTGTAGTGCGAACATCGACGACTCGTACTAAACCGTCAGCGCCGGGATGGACGAGTTCTACTCGCCCCAACCGCCACTCTGAGGACGGTAAGTTGTCCTCATAAATGATTACGAGGTCGCCAACTTGGAGATTTCGGCTGGGGAGCTTCCATTTGTTTCGCTTCTGTAGCTCTTTTAGGTACTCGTCCTTCCAGCGATTAATCAAGGACATGGGCTCCTCCGTGATCGCTGGCTCTGCGATGGATACTAGGGGGCCACCCACCAGGAAATGACCAGGACTCAAGGCCAAAAGATCCTCCGGATCTTCACTCATGGGCGAAATGGGACGCGAGTTCAGGCACGCCTCTATCCGACACAGCAGGGTAGAGAGCTCCTCGAAGGTGTAGCGCACATTGGCTGTGGATTTGTAGAACAGAGTCTTAAAACTGTGCACCCCCGCCTCCCAGAGGCCACCCATGTTCGGAGCGCTGGGTGGAATCAAATTCCAGGACACGATCTGCTGATCATGGGAGTTTAGGATGCGGCGTTTGGTTGCTTCCAGAAAATCCTTCTCCAAGGCTTTTGACGCGCCAACGAATGTTTTGCCATTTTCGGAATAGATACGCTGCGGGCATCGTCTTCGCGATACGAAATGGGAAAAAGCCGCTAGGAATTTTTCTGTCGTCAGATCGGACGTAGCTTCAAGGTGGATGGCCTTGGTACTGAAACACACGAAGACACACACGTATCCTTTCGTGATTAGGCATGCCCTTCCTGTATAATTTTTGATCTCAAAGGGACCGGCGAAATCAAGACCAATATACGTGAAAGGTCTGGAGAAAGTTACCCGCCCTCGGGGCAGATCACCCATCAGTTGCATCTGCTGACGGCGCTTGTGCAGGACGCAGGCCTTGACAGCATTTTTAACCTTTGGAATCCAGAACTTAGCCCGAAGGAATCGGATCATTAGTTGGTTGCCTGCATGCAACGTAATACGGTGCGTGAATCGGATGATGAGCTGGGTTAGATGAGCGCCGTACGGGAGTAGAATTGGGTGACGTTCATCGTAATTCGATTCGAAATCTCGATTTCTGTCGGATACTCACGTTGTTGAGTAGCTAGAACTAAGGCCTTTTCGGCCTCGAATAACTCCTGTTGGGTGAGAGTTAGTGCTGGGGGAAGAGACTTCCTCCTGCTGAGGAACCTCCGGACATAGGCGATCACCCTTAGAGCTCGACCGAAATCGGAAAAACGTTCTATGATCTCGGCCGTATTGGACGTTGTGACGATGTGGCAGTGGGTTCCGCTCCACTTCTGTTTGCAAGGAGATGCAGGCCAGTACTCACGGGGTAGTCGGAGCCACTCCGGACCGTGCCACCACAATTGGCTTACCGACAAATCTGCTGCTGTCACACCTCGGCTGGCTAGATCAGCTGGATTGTCCTCGGACCGCACATGAGCCCAGTCACCCACCACAGTGTTGCTGGAAATGGATGACGCTCGATTCGCAACAAAGGTCGACCAATTGCACGGTGGTTTGTTGAGCCAGGCCAGAACGATGGTGGAATCAGTCCAGAAGAAGGATTGGGCGTTACGAAGTCAGCTAGGAGCACAGCGCCGCACAATTCTAGCCCGGGCAGAGAGACGGTCTTCACTGGAGCTACCCGAGTCTTTGCAGTAAGGAGGTGGACGCTCACGTGGTCATGATGCGTCACGCGGACGTAGAGCGCGGCACCGTATGCTCGCTGAGACGCGTCGCAAAAACCATGGAGTTGCCAGTCGAAGTCAGGTCTGGTTTCCACCCGGATGAATATTTTTGCCCGGACTACGAAGGGGGCCAACCATCCTGCCGAATCGAACAACTTGGCGATGTGGGATAGGACTTCCCTCTTGGTGACGGACGCTTCCAACGGTGGGTCAGCAGTCACAAAGAAGAAATGATCCTGCGTAGCTTTCCAGCGGATGCCTAGCATCTTGGCGGTGCTTGCATCCTCTAGCTCAAGGAAGTCGGCATTAAGTAAATGCTCTCGTGGGATGGCTGCCAACACATCTTTTTCATTCGATGTCCATTTCCGGAGAGGGAAGCCAGCAGAGATCAGGGCGTCTTGGAGTTCTTGAATCGCCTCACGCGACTCCTTCTTAGTGTGGGACCCAGCAAGAACATCATCCACGTACATGTAGCTACGAAGAATATCGCTCGCTCTGGGGTACCTTTGTTCCACATCCTGAGCTAACTGGAGTAGGACTCGAATGGCCAAAAACGGAGCACAGTTAACTCCAAATGTGACGGTTTGGAGTTCGTAATCTTGGAGCTGACCGTCTTGATCTCGATAGAGGATGCGCTGGAAAGGAGTGTGTTCTGCGGAAACAAAGATTTGCCGGTACATTTGGGTGATGTCGGCATTAAAGACGTAACGGAAAAAACGCCATTTGAGGATCTGTACGGTAAGGTCTGCCTGCAGAGTGGGACCGGTATGCAGGACGTCGTTCAAACTGACACCTCTGGTGGATGGACTAGAAGCATTGAAGACGACGCGGATATTGGTCGTGGTCCTGTCGGGCTTTAACACTGCGTGATGAGGCAAGTAAAAATTCTTGGAGTCGGTAGGAGGGGGGCACACGGATCATATGCCCTAATGTTACATATTCCTGAAGAACTTCTCCATATCGGGCTTTCAGCTCAGGATTCTTTCCCAACTGCGCTTCATTCCTGAGGAACTGAGCCATGGCGATCGATCTTGAATGCCCCAAATCGATGTTCTCAGGATCCTTGAACGGTAAAGATACCTCATATTTGCCATCTGCTCTTCTCTTCGTGGTTTCCCGAAAATACAGCTCGTACTTTTTATCAGCTTCCTTTTCCAGTTTTGCTGGAAGATCTTCCACCTCCCAAAACTTGGTGAGGAGTTTATCCAAGTTGACGTTGGTGGGTGTGATGGAAACCTGGGCAGCGAAGACATTTGTCGCAGGAGTGACGGAGTCCATGGGGCTGCAGAAAACCCACCCAAATATGGTTTTAATACCGACGAGGGAACCGCAAATATCCTTTTTGATTCGCTCGCCCAGAATGTGCGGGAAGAGGTCGACGCCGATCAATAGATCAATCGACGAACTCTGATGGAACTGCGGGTCTGTCAACGGCAGGTCAGGAAGATTTCCATACACCCTCTGTGGAAACGGACAGGGCTCCAGCTAAATTTGGGAGGACGAATGCGGACGTTTCCACTTGTTTGGAGGGATCGCTACGAGAAGCGATTTTTACCTGGCATAATTTCTGGGCGCTGGCGGCCACACAGTTGGAAATGCCACTGATTTGAGCATCAATGACACGGTATGGTGGTCGAATTAAGTTAAACATCCTCTCGGATAGGAATGTCCCTTCGGAACCGGTGTCAATCAGGGCTTGAGCGTGGAATTCAGCGCCTAAATGACGTAGCACCACCATGGCAGTCCCCAGCAAGCCCTTACGGCGCGACGATACCAGAAAGTTTTGCAGACTGTGGCTTGAAGTTGGCCGTTCAATGGATTCGACCGGGGGGTTAGTGGTTGTTGGCTGCCCGCTGGGGGGCGCCACTGCAGAGGAGTAGAGTGTGGTGCCGCTCCTTGCATATATGGCAGTTGTGAGCACTCGGACACTCTCGCAGTTGATGGCCCCGTGCAAAACAATTGAGGCACAACTTTTGCTGCTTGATTGCCGCCATTCGGTTTGGGACAGACATGTCTGTGAACTTCAAACATAATCGGATTGGGTGGTTCTCTCTGCCGCACACTTTACAGGAGACCTGGTTGACAGTAACCTGGGTGTTCAACGCGTGGAATTTGGTTGGAGGCACCGATTTGTGGACTTTCGACCTTCCAACGTTTCTAGAACGCGATAGCGATCCACAAGGAAGTTGTTGAGGTCGGACCAGGATGAGAGAGATGAGAGGTCTGTCTTGTTCGGGATGGATTGCTCCCAGAGTGCGATGGTGGCATTTGGCAGTTTGGAGGTGCAAAGTGCCACCAACAAGACGTCCCAATTATCCGTGCTAACACCGGAACGCGTCAGTGTTGTTAAACAGCCCTGAATGGTGGTTTGGAGATCCTTCAGGGCCGCGCAAGTCTCGTGGACAACGGATGGAAGGTTGAAGAGTATCTTTGTTTGGCTCGCAACGAGCTGCCTCTTATTCTCGAAGCGAGCCTGCAGGTTCTCCCAAGCTGCGTGAAAACCGTCGTTGGTCAATGGGAAGCTGGAAACGATCGCCTTTGCCTCGCCGCGCGTTTTGGACACCAGATGATACAGCTTCTCAACAGTAAACAGGTCGCGGAATGTGGGCCACTGGTTGTAGTCGCCCGTGAAAACGTCCACCTCACATGGAGGTAGCCGATAGCCAGCATAGAGGTGCTGCTCGCGAGTTTCGGGGGCGTATTGGGACGCGGGAGCCAAAGGGGGAGACTGCAGTCGCTCTATGCGTTGTCCTAGTCTAGAACCGCATCGTACGTACACCATGTACGCGTATTCATATTTTGACTTAACGGTCACCACATTGGTGCGGCTCTCCTCACCCGCGTCGGCCGTGAGGGCTCTCGTACATGACAAGTACTCAGCTTCGACTCGGTTTCACAGAACTTTCGTCTGTTCCAAGTGCATTCTCATGGCATATACTTGCACTTCCTCCTCGAGGAAGCCCATTGTATTGGCCTCGAATTCGATCAAGCCGTCACAAGCGGCGATGAAGTGACTTATGGACATTTCGGCAGCGTCGGACAGTCGTTGAAACTCGGAACGGGTTCTTACTTTGGACGCTGGAGCGGACACCGTGACACTTGGAATTGGAAGTGTGCTGGAATCAGAAAGCACGGGCGAGGGAGTGCGGCTGGGTACGGAAGCCCTTTTAGGTGTAGCGCCGGAGACGCTTGGCGCCGACTCAAGGTTTGAGAAACCGGAAGAAGTCCGTTTAACGGTGTCGAACGTACGAGGTGCCTTTGGATTAGGTGGCGAAGGGGAGCGACGAGGCACTGCGAGGCGATCGGAATTGTTGCTGCTTTTAGCAGGATCGGTGGGCATAGTCGGATGGGGCAAAAACCAGCCACGAAGAATATGTATATATATATATATATTTTTTTTTTTAAATAAATAAATAAAAATATGAAATATGAACCAAAAAACAAAATAGAAAACAAATAATTTTTTGGAAAAAAAATGCGATGTGTGTTACGTGTGATTTATGTGGACCAGTGGGAACGGTTTAAAAAACATTCAACGTTATTTCGACGGCAGCCTTTTTGGATTGTTTGGTTTAATTTATTTAGATGCTGCACGTTAGTCGAAATGGCGCTAAGCTTATATAATTTGGAAAAATTCGAAAATTATAAAAAATATAAAACCGGAATTTTGGAATAAATTTCGCTGACGACGCAAAGCAGGAGATGGCACAATTTAATTTGAAATTTTGTCGTGTCGGATACGCCCTAGGATTCGGTATTATATAATTTGGAAAAATTCGAAAATTATAAAAAATATAAAACCTGAATTTTGGAATAAATTTTGCTTTGCAAGTCGCCGCGGAACAGGGCACAATTTATTCGGAATTTTATCGTGAGAGAAAATAATAAATTAAATTTTCTTTGACGGAAATTATTTTTCACACTTGCACGCACTGGGGCCAAAATTAATATTTGGCGCGGAAAAATTATTCTTGGATTTTTTTATATAAATTTATTTTTCAATTTTGTGGACTCTTCTCACCTTAAAAATTCATATATGTTTTATTTATCGTGAGAGGAACAACTATCGTGACGGCGATCGAAGTCGTGATCGCGCTCGTCACGGGCCAGCACTAATAGAAGCAATCAGCTGGGCCGGCAATAAGACAATAATTGTAGTGCTAATTTTTTATCACTTTTATTTTATTTATTTTTTTTTTTACTCGTTTAACAAACAACGAAAGTGCAAGTGAAGTGCAATGTGGAAATCGGAAAGTCAGTGCGCGGAAAATCTAGAAATCAGTGCCGAAAAGTTTTAATCACACAGGTGTATGCAAATGCCGCCACACAAATGTATGTATGTGTATTTGGATATGTATATGTATGTTAGTGTGGGCGCATGTGCATATATGTATGTACATGTGTTGAATTAAAAACTATCGAATTAATTAATTTATTTCTCGTTGCTGAAGCGTCGGATCACTGGTCGGAATTATGGCCAAGGTATTTACCGGTGAGTTGGTTATTGATCCTTGAGCCGAGTACGAAAAATTAAAGCACTTTAATTTTAATTTCTTAGATTGCACTCGCACTCACTTCTATGCACTTATGTATGTATGTATGTACGTGTGTAGGCAGAGGAATATGCGGATCGCGGACGGAAGAAAATTATAATAAAAGGATAAAATGTACATAAAATGCTAGGATAAGCTGAAGAGATGAAAGGAGATCACATGCACAATGGAATATCCATACAATGTCGAATGAAAAGTCGCTATGGAAAGAGCGGGAAACTTTTCACTGCAGGTATGTATGTATGTATATGTATATGTGTGGGAAAAAAATGGTAATAAAAACGTTTCTACTTATCAGAATTCTCCACAGAAATCAGTGCCGAAAAGTTTTAATTACACCGGTGTATGCAAATGCCGCCGCACAAATGTATGTATTTGTATTTGGATATGTATATGTATGTTAGTGTGGGCGCATGTGCATATATGTATGTGTTGAATTAAAACTCGCGAATTAATTAATTTATTTCTCGATTTTGAAACGGCGGAGCACTGGTCGGAATTATGGCCAAATTAATTACCGGTGAGTTGGTTATTGATCTTGAACTAAAGCACTTTAATTTTAATTTCTTAGATTGCACTTGCACTCACTTCTATGCACTTGTGTATGTATGTGTGTATGCAGAGGAATATGCGGATCGCGAGTGGAAGAAAATTATAATAAAAAGGATAAAATGAACATAAAATGCTAGGATAAGCTGAAGAGATGAAAGAAAATCACATGCACAATGGAATATCCATACAACGTCGAATGAAAAGTCGCAATGGAAAGAGCGGGAAACTTTTCACTGCAGGTATGTATTTATGTATATGTATATGTGTTGGAAAAAATGGTAATAAAAAACGTTTCTACTTATCAGAATTCTCCACCAATGCGATGCTGGGGCGAGCGGAAGGATATCCGTCTCGAAGGACCAATGTTTGTGGTGGGGCGAAGACTTTTAATGGGTAGAGCCCAATTAATACCAAGGAAGTTGAGGATGATAATGTAATTAACAACGCGCGTTAACTCGTTTTAATTACACAGGCCAGTTTTATTTACAATAAGTACCGGACCGGGTCACAATGTTGAGATAAGGCGTTAACGATTGCAGAAAAAACTTATGGAAAATTTTGAGGCCAAGAAAATCTCGGATGCGATGGTAGTTGCCGGGATGGAAAAAAAAAAACTGACTAAGATGGAGTTTTCCTTTGAACTTGCTGGTCATCGGAGTGTGACCGTTCTCGCTTACTGGATTTTTCCCCCTCGGATAACTCCTCCTGGTCACCCTTTGTGGCGTGAACACACACCAAGTTTGAAAGTTATTAAGATCGACTTGAAGCAGATGTGGAGAACTTAAGTCTTTAAAACTAATACAAAGTTTAACATCATCAGCGTACATAAGCACGCGAGAGTGAGTTACAACTGACGGAAGGTCATTAATGAAGAGCGTAAAAAGCAATGGTCCTAGATGGCTACCTTGTGGCACTCCCGAGGTCACATTGATGGTCTTCGAAAGATAAGTTTTAAATAAAACTTATGATTGACAGAATCAAAAGCCTTACTGAAGTCAGTATAAATGACATAATTTGAATCCTTCGATCGCTAAAGAAGTAAACTCTAAAAGGTTAGTGGTAGTAGATCTACGTTTCATAAACCCATGTTGAGAAGATGAAAGAATAGAACTACAGAAATGTTGCAGTTGAGAAGTTATAATTTTCTCGAATGCCTTCGGAATAGCAGACAATTTGGAAATATCCCTATAGTTTGAAGCTACGTATTTATTACCCTTTTTATTCAAAGGAATAAAAAAAAGATCCTTCCAAATGGTTGGGAAAGAGGAAGTTTCAACGGACAAAGTAAATAACTTAAGAATCGGGGAAATCAAAGTCTTAGCGCAAAACCTGAGTACACAACCAGGTATCCCATCAGGTCCTGGTGAGTACACGGGCTTCACTAAAGTAAGCACGCTGAGAAGCGAATCTTCATCGATCACAGAATTAAAGACGCAATGAGACCTTTTGAACTGATAGGGATATGAAAAGTTAGCTCGATGATCTTTGGAGGAATAGGTCGTTTTGAAAAAATCAGCAAACATATCGGCAATGGCCTGATCATCGTTTGCTTTATACTTTTCAAAACATAAATAGGACGGCTGCACTGCCACCTTTCGTTTGGCGTTAACGAAGTTATAAAATTGCTTAGGATCACAGGAGAACTGAAGTTTACAACGCCTAATGTAATCCTTATAGCATAGTGTATTAAGCACTGAAAAATTCGATCGAGCAACAGCATAAAGAGAGAAATCAGACGGTCGACCCGATTTTTTAAACTTTCTATAATATCTAGACTTTACATTTTTCAAATTAGTTAACTCACGTGTAAACCATGGCGGTTTGTTAGACAAAACATGGGTCACACGTGGAACACAAGCATCAAAAAGCGAAAACATAGTATCATAGAAAAAACAAATGGCAGCATTCATATCATTACAGGAGTACAGATAAGACCAGTCTGTGGCAAGAATTAGCTCATTGAGCTTGAAAAAGTTAGTTTTACGAAAGCAACGGGTACGAGACGTCGAACTGGTACCAGCATTTGATAACCGAAAAGGTAGATCAATAGTTAAGTCCAAAGTTGGATGGAAACTGTCTTCGGGGACGACTAAGGGATCAATCCTCGAAACAGTACAGTTAGAAGAATCTAACATAAATATAAGATCTAGTGATCTCTCGTTTTTGTTACGCACAGGATTAACTTGGGTTAGGGATAACTCAAGGAAACCGTCAACAAAGCAATGTGAGGAGGACGGCATCAACAAGGAAGACTCACCTGATGGAAGCCATGAAACGTCAGGTAGATTAAAATCTCCCAGAACGATAAATATTCTTGATCAGCATCAACAGCCGAGTCGATTGAGACATGTCCGTCTGTCCGTATGAACACCTAGATCACCTAGATTTTATAGACAATAAGAGCTAGAGCTACCAAATTTGGTGTGAACATCCGTCTTATGCCTAGGCAGTTCAAGTTTGTTTCAAATTTTAGGCACGCCCACTTTCGCCCCCACAATTCAAAAAAGGAAATTTTAAAATGAATTTACCAAGCTGCATTAAAGATATCGAATTCTTATTTGGTGGACATAATTATATAGTCAAACTGTACTTACTGAGCCCCCCTTTTTGCTCCAAACAATCTGTTACCCTGGCCGTGTAGCCAGCACATTTAACGTGCATGACATTGTCAGACAGCCAACAGGAAAGAAACGCGTTATGTGGTGAAGGTGGGTTTAATCACTTTTTGCTTGAGCAGACAGACATTTTTATACCCTGTACCCATAGGGTAAAAGGGTATATTAAAGTCGCTAAAATGTATGTAACAGGCAGAAGGAAGCATTTGCGACCCCATAAAGTATATATATTCTTGATCAGCATCACCAGCCGAGTTGATTGAGACATGTCTGTCAGTCCGTCCGTCTGTCCGTCCGTCCGTATGAACACCTAAATCTCGGAGACTATAGGAGCTAGAGCCACCAAATTTGGTGTGAACATGCGCCTAATGCATACACAGGTCAAGTTTTTTTCAAATTTTTGCCACGCCCACTTCCGCCCCCGCAAATCGCAAAAACGTATTACTAGAGCTGTATTAAAGATATCGTATTCTTACTTGGCACACCTAATTATATACCCAAACTGGACCAGCTCATTAAATTTTGGCGAAATCTGACAATAAATATCGGAGATATACCTATATGAGTTTTGCACTGAATTGCCAAAGCGACATTGGCTGTTGCTGCATTTTGCGTGAAATTGATGGCGATTTCGAGGATATTTTATTTTATTTAATATAACTAGTTGGTACAGGGTATACTCAATGTCGGCAGGGACGACTTGCTTGCTTCCCTTTTACCCTATGGGTACAGGGTATAAAAAGAGAGCGGGAGAGCCAACAGCCTTGCACATGCAACAACAATGCGTTGGCGAGAGCGGTTTTAAAGCGGTAAAAGGTACAAACGCAATAGCAAAGAATAACAAAAACAACAACACTGCTGTAAAAAGTTTTGTTAATTTTTCACATATTAAATTCAATGCTTTGATTTTGCTTTTGTATAGTTAATATAAACAGTGAAGCAAGCAAGTCGTCCCTGCCGACATTGAGTATTCCCTGTACCTTATATTCAATAAATCGAAGGCCCCCAAGATCGCAATCAATTTCATGCAAAATTCTCTTTAACATGCAGCAACAGCGAACGCATGCTGTCTCGCTCACTCTTGCCAGCGAATGTCGCTTTGGCAATTCAGTGCAAAACTCATATAGGTATATTTCCGATATTTATTGTCCGATGTGGACAAAATTTGGTCAGGTGGAGCGGTTTGGGTAAATAATTAGGTGTGCCAAGTAAGAATACGATATCTTTAATACAGCTTGATATCTTTTATACAACTTGATCTGTCTATGTAATAGACGGATGTTCACACCAAATTTGGTGGCTCTAGCGTTTGTAGTCTCCGAGATCTAGCTGTTCATACAGACGGACAGACGGACATGTCTCAATCGACTTGGCTGGTGATGCTGATCAAGAATATATATACTTTATGGGGTCAGAAATGTATATTTCGGCCCGTTACATACATTTTAGCGACTTTAATATACCCTTTTACCCTATGGGTACAGGGTATAAAAAATGCAATCACAAAAATTTAAATTTTATTTTTAATTTATTTTATATTTGCAATCTGTCGTTAGACAATGAACAAATTGTTTGAGAATTAAGATTAACAGAAATAATATTGGAGCCAGGTGCTTACGACTGACGCCAACTTTAGTTGATTCCAGAAGCTCTACCAGTCATCTTGTTGTCTAAATGGGGAGATCAAGAGGGTGGTTTCTCTTGAGTCTCCTGATGTGTTGACTATTATCTAGGAGATTAAGTGCCAGATAGTTTTCATGGTTTTCAAGTCTCTCGCAGTAACGTTCGCTCAGTCTTTGGATCTCTGACTTAATAGAGGGCATCTCCAGGTCTCTGTGTATGATAGAGTTTCTGACAAACCAAGGAGCATTCACAAACCTACGAAGTAATTTGTTTTGGAATCTTTGGAGGATCTCGATGTTGGAGTTGGTTGCTGTGCCCCACAAATGAATTCCGTACGTCCAAATTGGCTTCAGGATCGTCTTGTAAAGTAGAAGCTTGTTGTTCAGGCTGAGTTGTGACCTAGTACCAAGTAGCCAATTCATCTTATACATTTTTAAATTAAGCTGCGTTTTTTTGCTCTTAATGTGGGCTTTCCAATTGAGTCGTCTGTCTAGTGTGATACCGAGATATTTCACAGTCTGAACTGTTGGCAGAGGTGTGCCATATAAACAAACAGAGGGGCAATTTTGTCGGCGTGTTGAGAATGTGATATGTGCTGACTTTTCTGGGTTAACAGCAATGTTCCATCTTGTAAGCCAGGGCTCAAGAATATTTAATTGTTCTTGAATAAATGACAGAATAATGTCAATAGTTATTGTTAAATTATTAGCTGAATTTTTAGGCAGGCGCAGTGAGTTCAAAACCAAAATAAAAGAAATTATGCAGGAGCACAGAAAAACACGTCTATCCACGATGAAGAAAGAAGCTTATTCTAATATTTATAAGAAATGAAATGGTTGAGAATACTTGTCTTTGTTGAAGTGGTCGATATTATGCTAGATCAAGAACTCTAACTTCCCCTGTTTTCGAATTTGCCCTTTTGAAATATCGGTCCCTGGTATTTTTTAGTTATTTATCGTAGTCCGAGATACCCACTGGCAAAGTTTAGGGATGAGTTGCAGAGATTATTTCAGGATTCCCAAAATGTTTTAGTTTTCCATAATTTTCAATATAAACCATTTTCAATATAAACCTTCAGTCTCTGTCAGGTTGTGGTAGGAATATTTTTGGGTTTCTGAATAGCCAAAACTTTAATTCTCTTTTAGATTTGAATGCGTCCACCACAAATGGTAATACCAATATTGATTGGGCGTTTTCAAATATTTCTAGTAGTAGAGCCAGTGCGCGCACGTTTGAAACCATATAGACTTATCATAGGTGCATTGTCGTTAGCATTACGGATTTTGAACGGTGAAGTAGGTAAAGTTTTTTTTGATGTGTTATTAATGACGCTTAGGCAAAAAAAAAAATGGGGAACAAGGAACTAACTAATAGTGTACGTCGACTCAAAGGTTTCCAATTTTTTTCTTTATTTGGAAACCAATTGATTTTTTCAAAAGCCTCCACGTGGTGTTCCCTGGGTACCGACACAATGATTTAGTTGGTAGCAAATTCGAACGACGTTTTAGAATTACTAAATATTAACCTTTATGACTTCATCTCATTTTTAATGTTTTTATAGCCCAACACAACATATTGTAAAAATTTGATATACCAAACTATAGGCTGCCCTTAATTAATTTAATGTTTTTATAGCCCAACACAACATATTGTTAAAATTTGATATACCAAACTATAGGCTGCCCTTAATCTTGGTACAGGGTATACTCAAGTCGGTACACCGACTTGCTTACATCATTCAACCTATATTTTATTACCTTACATTAACTTTTTTAAGATTTTTTTTGGTAACTAATAGATTTAAGTATTCTTTCTATATATAAGGCACAAAAATTCAAATTTTGAACCACAGAAGTTTTAATAAAAAAATAAAAAAGAAAATTAGGCGAAATTTTCGCTGTCAATTAATTCCCCCCGCAATTTAAAAAAAAAAACTATAACTAGGGCTGCTTTCAAGATATCGCATTCTTACTGGGTATTATATACCCAAACTGGAGCAGCTGAGCAAATTTTGTTGAAATCGGACAATAAACACCGGTGTTATGCCTATCTCCGTTTTGTACTGAATTGCCAAGGCGACATTGGCAGATAAGAAAGCATGCGTTCGCTGTAGCTGCATGTGAAGGAAGTATTTTGTATGAGATTGATGGCTACTTCGAAGGTTATTTTTATACCCTGTACCCAAAGGGTAAAAGGGTATATTAAAGTAGCTAAAGTGTATGTAATAGGCAGAAGGAAGCGTTTCCGACCCCATAAAATATATATATTCTTGATCAGCATCAACAGCCGAGTCGATTGAGATATGTCCGTCTGTCCGTCTGTGCGTCCGTCCGTATGAACACCTAGATCTCGGAGACTATAAAAGCTAGAGCTACCAAATTTGGAGTGAACATCCGTCTTATGCCTAGGCAGATCAAGTTTGTTTCAAATTTTTGCCACGCCCACGTCCGCACATCTAATAATGTGGCCAAAATGCAACATTTGACCGAAATTTAGTCGAAATCGGACAATAAATATAGGAGATATACGAATGTGCGTTTTGTACTGAACCAACAAGTGCGAGATTAGCTGTGCCAGGTGTGAGCGAGATAGCATGCAGTGGATAAAAATTTTGAATTAAATCAAAGGAGATCTCGAGGGTGTTCGACTTTATTTAATATAACTAGTTGGTACGGGGTATACTCAATGTCGGCTGGGACGACTTGCTTGCTTCATTTGGATTAAATTTGATCACTCTTTTACAAAAATTCTAATGATATTATCACTTCCGCTTCACAAATCTCATTCATTGAAAGTGGCGTTATACTTATGAAACATGCTTAAAATTGAATTCTTTGAAATAAAAATGTACCGTTATCGCTACTAATCCCAAAGTTCGTATATATTCTTTTTGTATCCTTACAAGTGTTTTGATAGAATATTGCACCAGCGAAAGTTGTACCGATATACCAATATTAAAAATTTATTGGTGGCGTACGTATCTTAGTAGTGTCTTATTATTTCTACTAATGTTTTTTTAACGCCATTGTGACCACCTTTAATTGGATCGTCATGATTTTTAGACAAAGTAGCTTCTATTTCTTTCTCTATTATGGTCACTGTGTTGAGTAACGCTACTCTTAATGATTTCAAATAATTCATTGCCAATTTTTTTAAAAGTATCTATTGAAATGAATTTAAAGACCTTTTCCCACGGTGCCGTCTTGATTTGACTTATTTTATGTATACCGGCTTGCTTTTTAATTTATTGAAAGAACTGACCTAAGTCAAGTATTTCAATTGAATTCTTGCAATAGCTTTATTTCTGTGTTTCAAGTAGCATAATTTATTTGTTATATGCAAGGCCACTACTTTTCCCTCATTATTAATTTCTCGGTAAAAATTGGACATAGAAACTTTTGAAGTACTATGCCTTGGCAAAGACTCTTTCATTTCCTGCGCAGGATTCATTTTGTCTGCATTGTTGCCTGGAAGTGACTTTCAGGACTTTGTTATACATTTCCTTTAATTCGAATACTGATATTCCCTTTAGATACTCGACTGTAAAGTCGTACTCTTCCAGTTCGAGCCGCATGCAAATCTATTTGGCGCTTGGACTTATCATAAAAAACAAATAAGTCAACGGTCTGTGGTCTGTTTTTATAGTGAAATGTTTGCCATAAATATATGGTCGAAAATGTGTAATGGCCCGGTGAATGGCTGCTAGCTCTTGTTCCGTTGTGCTCTTATTACTTTCACCTTTGGTAAATGAACGTGATGCATAAGCGATTGGAAGTTGGAGTCCATCTCGGTTTTGAGTTAAAACCGCTCCCTACACTTGCTTGCTTGCATCTGTGATTATGTAAAATTCTTTGATAAAATCAGGATATTGTAATATAGTTGGCCGCATTAAATTTTCTTTAAGATATTAAAATGCATTTTGACATTCAATTGTCCACTCAAATGGAACATTCTTTTTACATAATCGAGTTATGTGCCGGGAATAGTCGGCGAAATTTTAAATAAAACGTTTATAATAGTTGCAAAATGTAACGAATCGTCTAGCGCTGTTCGCATCATGTGGGACTGGATAATTCTTAATGACATTATATTTTGTGTTATCAGGTAAAGTTCCTTTATCTGTGCACTTATGACCTAGAAAAATCACTTCGCGCATAAAAAATTAACATTTTTCTGGATGTAATTTAAGGTTGTGTTTCCGACATGTATTGAAGACATCGTTTAGATTTCTTAGCATGTGCTTTTCGGAACAACCAATAACTATTAAATCATTCATATAAAGAAATGCTATATCATTCTGTAAAATGAATTAGGCCCTATTTTTAGACCAAATGGTAATCACGAGAAGTGATTTGAGCCGTTGTTTGTTGAAAATTACGTTATATTTCTTGAACTTTCTTCAAGTTCGATTTAATGGAAGCCGGACATTAAGTCAAGACATGAAAAATATTTTGCTCGACCAAGTTGGCCCAGTATGTCCTCAATTCGAGGAAGAGAAAATTTGTCGGCCAATAATTTTTTATTGGTTTGACGATATTAATTAACTAATCGCCATTTCCTGTCTTCTGAGTCTGGTAATGATTTCTTTGGAACAAGTAGCAGTGGGCTATTATATTCAGACACAGATGGTTCAACTAGATTGTTGACTATTAGATTTCAAACCTGCTTTTGAATTTTTCCTTTTGACTATGCGGGAGTTACCTCTCGGGAGCTTGAAAGGGTTTAATTCGTCAGGTAGATTAAAATCTCCCAGAACGATAAATATGTCTGCATCCGAAAGAAGTGAACAGACAAAGCGAATAGCTTCTAAATGGCTAGCATATACCGTTATGTCAGAATTCGGTGGAATATACGAGCAAGTTAGAAATACAGAATATGATTTCAAACAAATTTTGACACTAACAAATTCAATGTCAAGAACGGCAGGTGGCAGAACTATTTCTGAAGGGAGAGATGAATTTACGGCAATCAAAACTCCACCACCATTTTTGGAGATTCGATCGCATCTATAGGTTGAAAAAATGTGGGAAAAACAGAGGCATCAGAAATGTCTGGCTTTAACCACGTTTCTGTAAAGACCAAGATGTGAAAGTCAAAAGATTGACTATCTACAAAAAGCTTAGAAAGTTTAGATTTTAGTCCTCTAACATTCTGATAGGCCAGAATAAGGGACGAAATTAGTTTTTTGACCCGCCAGCTACTGACGAGCCAGAGGGTAAGGAAGGATTAATTGTGTTAGGCAGACGAATCGGAGGCCGATTTTTCTTTTTCTTAGCCGTATACTCCTTTATAACTAAATGTTCCGGCCAAAAATCTTTGTGACAAATTTGGTCAAAGACATTTGGTGGGACACTGATTTTAAATGACGAGATGTCACGGGTGTATGAAAACCTAAACTTTTCCACCACAATGTTTGGCGCCACGACTTTTGCCCGGATATGGGCTATGACATCATCTGATGTAGTATTGGGGTCGAGCCGCGAAACAAAGATTTGCTTTTTTGGTGAAATGGCTACAAGAGATCTCAATGCGCCAGTCGCAACCGCAGCAACAGCATTTTGCACTGGAACTGCTGGAGGCAGATGACGCTTTGAGAGCTCTTCTTGTTAAAATTTTTATTGGGAATATCCCTGGGAGAGGATATTCGTCCGGACACATCGGAAACTACAACCGATATCGAGTCAGCTTGCGGGGCACTATTACCAGGGGAAATGTCAATCGTCCCCGCAACTGCAGCTACTGCTGGACTCCTAAATGATATCAGTTGCTGAGCATTTGGAGTTAATGGGTCAATCAACGATGCCGGAGCCGGAGGAAGCAGAGAGTGCCGGCGGATCGGGAGAGAAATTCCGAGGGATAGTCTTCTTCCGCTTCGGTGACTCGTTTAATAGTTTATAACTATTAAACTGAGTTTCCAGAGACGAAAACTCATCGCGAAGTTTCAGAAAACCAGCCGACAGGGATTTAAATCCCTCTCTCGTCCGCCGCATAAATAGACGCATATCCATTTCTACGTCCCGGCACGCTTCACAACTCCATTTTAGGCCCCCACCGTTTCCAATACTATCCCTTATTCTGGCTGTGTAACCAGCACATTTAACATGCATAATGTTATCGCACAGCCAGCACAAAAGATAATCATCATGGATTTTTTGGGGGTTGGGGCACTTTTTTGAAGAGCAGACAACCATTGTAAGTTAAATTAATCAAAAAAAATTAAAATTTAATCTAAGTTAACTTTTGTTTTCTGCAAATTCTAAAATAAATCGACATATTCCTACATTTATATTAGCAATCAGCCTTTTGAATAGACTTTAAGCTTCTCAGCAGTCTGGAAAAAAATTGAGAAATAGGAATAGAATTTAAGCAGACGTGTAGGTTGAATTTTAGTATAGAAAATAGAGAAGAGGAACAGGTTCTTATCACCTTAATATCACCAAAATAGCAAGTTCAGAAGTGTGCTGTAGTTAATATTCCGATTCCAGTGCAATCTTTAGAGCATTTCGTGAACTAGAGGTTTCGTAGAATGGAATAAAATATGAAACCCATCAAATTTTATCGAGTTCGGTTCGAGACGTTGTTTAGTCCAATACATCATGAAAATTTTTTGATTACCGTAATAACTTTAAACCTTTTTCGACATGGGCTTGGGATCATTATTCTGTTGAATTATGACGTGATTCTAGTAATACCCACTCGCCTGAGTTATTACACCAAGTAGCTTTTTTCTACCATCTAGGCCTCCTAAAAACTATATTCCCTTATCCCTTGCATATTGTACTACTAACTATGCATTGCATAATCCCTTTCGAGTCCTGTCGGCTGATTATAATCGACTTTATCGTGTGATCAGCCCAGAGCTCTCCTTACCACTACCACCATCATCTCCCTTTTAGCTACATAGCTGCAGTTCTCATATTTTTATCTGTGCTATTGTCAATTGTTCGCCGCGATTCGTGATGAACGTCATTATGTTTACGTCCCTCGGTCGCGTAGGCGGGATTCGCGCAAAAATAAGCAAAGTTTCCGAGATTGAGCAGGGGTCAAATGTACGCGAGTTCGTTTATAGAGGGACGCGATCGCGAACACGAGAATAGGTCATAAATATGTGTCCATCAGTTGAAAGTGCGTTGAAATGATCACCTTCTGGTAGATCAATAAATCCATCGAAATAATCCAAATTAAATTGTAGTTTTGATTTTGAGAAGCACGTCTGTGCTCTTTGCAAATTTTATTCAGAATGACTTAAGCTATACATAAAAGCTTATGCTGCTTATTGGCAGCTACAAAAATAAGAGAGGTGAGGAGCAAGGGTGAACTCACATGTTTGGTCACTCATTCTTGGTGTGACCAAAATGCAAGCTCAGCATAATTGGGCTGGCTTGCCAGCACAATTCGTTTCGTAAGCTTATATACAGAACGAAATGCGTACTTACATACAATTGTTCTATATACTTATAATTATTTATTGCTTGCAACAGAGTGTTACAAGCTGTGCTGATTAGTTTTAATAACGACATGTGAATTCACTACACCTCCCCTTTTTAAAGAATAACGTAATCTAATGAAGTTATTATATATAAAAAAAGACGTCCGTCTTTAAATATATATATTCTTATATGTATGCATATTTTTTAAAGAAATTTATTTATTTTTTTTTTTTTTTACTGATTTTCACTCTTTTTTTTAATATAATTATTTTTTTTTTTATTTATTTTTTAAATGTATACGTTTTAGATTTTTATAAAAATTTTTCTTCATTTTATTTAAAAATTTTTAACCTATCCCTTTGCATTCTTTGTGCTTTATTTCTTTTATCTCTAATTAAAATATTGTCCCTATCTTCTATTGATTCTACTCTATATGGGCCTGTGTAATTAGGTTCTAACTTATGGCCCGTTTCATTTTTCAAAAGAACCTTATCTCCTATTTCTAGTTCAAAGTTATTTAATTTTCTATCATAAATTTCTTTATTTTTAGCCTTATGCTCTTCTAGCATAAGCCTTGCCCTTTTATAGGCTTGCTCTAATCTAAACTTAGCTTCTCTAGCGTAATCTTCTACGTTATATAAAGAAATAATATTAATTACTGAACTAAATTGTTTTGGCAAATTGGCAAATTTCTTTGCCAAAAACTAACTCATATGGACAATAACCATGTGCCATAGAGGGGGTTGTGTTGAAACAGTAAGCAAAATATTGGAGCCAAGCATCCCCGTCAGTTTTATCAACTGATATATATGAACGCATGTATTCATTAAAAGTTTTGTGAATTCTTTGTTTGGTGGTGATGTGCAGTAGACGTTATGTTGTCTATTTTTAGATATTTGCACAGATCGCTTATTGTTGAATTTTTATATTCAGTGAACATGTCCAAAATGAACGTCTTCATTGGACCGTACTTTAATATAAAAAATTCAAATATCGCTTTCGCAATAGTATTGCCGTTGTTATTTTGAACAGGAATGGCAACCAAATACATCGTTAGGTCGCATATTAGTGTTACTGTGTATTCGTCACCATTTTCAGATTTCGGTAGTGGACCTATAATATCCACTATTACTCTGTCAAAGGCACTCATAGGCGTTTATGTTAATGTCAATGGGGTCTTTGTATGTTTAGTCGTTTTCGACTTCTGGCATTTTGGACAACTACCCACCTTGGATAGGATCATTGTGATTTTCAGACAAAATTGATTCTTTTTCTTTTTCATTATTTATCATGGTCACCGGGTTGGGTAGCGCTACTCTTAATGATTTCAATTTATCATTGCCCATTTCTTTAAAAGTATCTATTGAAATAAATACAAAGATCTTTTCCCACGGTGCCGTTTTGATATGGCTGATTTTTAGTATACCGGCTTGCGTTTTAAGCCTTTGAAAGAACTGACCTAAGTCAAGTTTTTCATTAGTATATAGGTCGCCAATATCAATTCTTGCAATAACTTTATTTCCGTGTTTCAAGTAGCACAATTTATTTGTTGTATGCAATTCCACTACTTTTCATACTTCGTCATTATTTATATTTTGGTAAACGTTGGGCATAGAAGCATTTGGAATACTTTGCCTTGGCAAAGTCTCTTTTTCTTTTCCTGCGCAGGATTTATTTTGTCTTTATTGTTGCCTGGTAGTGACTTTCAGGACTTTGTTTTGAATATTCTTTAACCCGGTTATTGTTATCCGAGATAGGGCATCCGCCACGAAATTATCTTTTCCCTTTAGATACTCAACTTTCACAGTTGAGTCGTATTCTTCAAGTTCAATCCGCATGCGTGTCAATTTGGAGCTAGGATTTACCATGGAAAACAAATATGTTAACGGTCTGTGGTCTGTTTTTATTGTGAAATGTTTGCCATAAATATATGGTTGAAAATGTGTAATGGCCCGGTGAATGGCTGCTAGCTCTTGTTCCGTTGTGCTCTTATTACTTTCACCTTTGGTGAATGGACCTGATGCATAAGCGATTGGAAGTTGAAGTCCATCTCGGTTTTGAGTTAAAACTGCTTGCATCTGTGATTATGCAAAATTCTTTGCTAAAATCAGGATATTGTAATATAGTTGGCCGCATTAAATTTTCTTTAAGATATTAAAATGCATTTTGGCATTCAAGTGTCCACTCAAATGAAACATTCTTTTTGCATAATCGTATTATGTGCAGCGAATTGTCGGCGAAATTTTTAATAAAACGTTTTTAATAGTTGCAAAATGCAACGAATCGTCTAGCGCTGTTCGCATCATGTGGGACTGGATAATTCTTAATGACATTATATTTTGTGTCATCAGGTAAAATTCCTTTATCTGTGCACTTATAAACTAGAAAAGTCACTTCGCGCATAAAAAATAGACATTTTTCTGTTTGTGGTTTAATGTTGTGTTTCCGACTTGTATCAAAAATATAATGTAGGTTTCATAACATGTGCTTTTCGGAACAACCTATAATCCATAAAAAGGAATGCTTGGGACGGGTCAAGTCTCGAAATGCTATAGTCATCATTCTCTGAAATGAATTAGGCGCTATCTTTAGACCAAATGGTAATCCCGTGAAGCGATATGAGCCGTTGCTCGTTGAAAGTGACGTTATATTTCTTGAACTTTCTTCAAGTTCGATTTGGTGGAAGCCTGACATTAAGTCAAGACATGAAAAGTATTTTCATGTATTTTTTTTAATCACCATTTCTTGTCTTCTGAGCCTAGTAATGATTTCTGTGTAACAAGTAGCAGAGGGCTATTATATTCAGACACAGATAGTTCATAGTTTTTTATTGTTGACTATTAATTTTCCAACCTACTACTACTACTACTACTATGGACTACTTGGAATCTTGTTGGTAGAAAAATTGAGGAGTTACCAGAATTGTATGTTATTGGGAACATAAATAGGAAATTTTAAATTATTTGGTATAAGTATAAACCAATATTTCGAAGGGTTGCCATCTATGTGGTAGTTAAATTTCTTGATAAAATCAATGTTTATTGTACCATCACTTGGTATTGAAAAATCAGACTGTTCAATATGAAAATTGTGAGGAATTATGTATTTTTGCGCCTGAAACTCTAAGGATGCTTCGCTTTTGGACTTTATTGCTCTTTTACCATCACTTGGTATTGAAAAATCAGGCTATACAATATGAAAATTGTATGGAATTATATATTTTTGAATCTGAAGCTCTGTCTTGTCTTTGGAATTTATTGCTCCTTTAGCAGTGCCTTGATTGTTAATTTTGTGATTCGTTTCTATGTCATTTAGAACATCTGAATCTTCTTTGAGAACTGAAATGCCTGCACCAGTGTCAATTAAGCGTATCAACTTTTTGTTTGTTTCGACATGTAAAAATGAAACAAATAAATTGAGATTCAAATTTATGGTAAGCACATGTTTTGTGCTAACTATTCTTTATCTAAAGCGGTTTGTGTGTTTCCCGAACTGTTGTTGCCTCTATATTGGGCCTGTCCTCTATTGTTTTTTACCCCGGCGTTTGCCTCTACCACTCTGGTGGTTAAGATAATACCTACCTCTATTATTTCTCCTTTCAGGCAGGGTGTTCTCGTTGAGAATTATTGTAGTAACTAGGTCAGATACTCTAGTGAACTTAATTTGTGTTTGCCTAGCGCCGACACGGATTTGTCCCTACACTCGATATAGAATGCTCTGGCGGCACTTCTGTAAGGGAATCAAAAAGTTTTTATATCCAGTACCCATAGAGTAAAAGGGTATATTAAAGTCGCTAAAATGTATGTAACAGGCATAAATATACATTTCTGACCCCATAAAGTATATATATTATTGATCAGCATCACTAGCCGAGTCGATTGAACCATGTCCGTCCGTCAGTCCATGTGTCCGTTCTCAAAAATAAAACTCATTTCTAAGTTATTGATGATTTTTATTTTTCGACTCCAAAAATACTACTCATACCGTAAGAACCTGCTTTAATACAAAACTCTGACTGTTTACGGTAAATGTGAAATAATTGATATACCAAACTTTTGGTCTTTATCAGATATACACTGCTGGTCATAACTTTTGAATGGTCGCTGAAATAGACGCAGTTCACGTTTCTTAGAGTTATATTAAAATGTTAATTGTTTCGATTAGTTTTTGAAGAATAAATAGTAGAAGGTAGTATATTGAGCTTATTGTAACGTCAAAGATTCAATTTATCTGGCGATTCAATAAACAAAATTCTTTTCGTCAAATTAAATAATTGATGGAAATGCAAAAAATACTGTTAATGAAATTGTTATAAGTTTTGAATGGTCGCTAAAAATAGACGCAGCTCACGTTTCTGAGAGTTATATTAAAATGTTAATTGTTTCGATCAGTTTTTGAAGAATAAATAGGAAAAGGTAGTATATTGAGCTTATTGGAACGTCAAAGATTCAATTTATCTGGCGATTCAATAAACAAAATTCTTTTCGTCAAATTAAATAATTGATGGAAATGCAAAAAATACTGTTAATGAAATTGTTATGTTTCTTTATTTTCGCATACACTGTTACATACATACACTGTCACGTTGAACTACTATGGACATGGACATGGACTATTATGTAGTATATTTTTTCGCATATTACATCCGTTTTTCTTTCCCTATAGCATTTAAAGGGGTTTTTTCAATTTTCAGCCACGTGAGATGTTTTACTTTCGTGATAGTGCTTTGCACATTCGAAAGATTTGCTTTCAACCCGGATAATTCCTTTATCTTAGCTGCTAGCTTGGTGAAATTGGAAGGGATTCGAAAATATTGTCATTCCGCCAAAAATTTCCTTCTTCCAAAACTCTTAATAGATACTTAAAAGATTCTGAGGCATATGGAAAAAAATTTACGGGTCGAAAAAGAACTCGCAAATATTTCGAAATCAACAGAATTGTAATTTATTTGGCAGTCGAGCCCATAATTGCTAAACTGTTAATTAAGTCTAACTATTAAAGAAACGTACTTATTCTCGGTTTCACATGTACTATTATAATAATTGTTGTTTATCAATAGTCAGACTTGTGTATTAAAGCAAGTTCACAAGGTTTAAGTAGTATTTTTGAGGATTTAAGTTTAGCTGATTTCGCTGCCCATTATGAGTTCAGTATTAGGTCTCGTTGAAATAATAGGGATGAGGAAGAAAATGAGCTTTCAGGAGGCAGTCTTCTTTTTCGTGATGGAAGTGGCTACATTACGCATAGGAGGTGGCCTTGCACAGTTAGATTTAGGAAATTTAATATTAATACCGATAGGCAAAACTATCTTAGGAAATTAGTTATGTTATATTTTCCTTGGAGAGACGAACAGGTAGAGTTAGTTCAGAGAGACTCCGTGGAGTTTTTTTTAAAGTCATGAAGACATTATTAGACGATGCCGGAACCGGCAAAAAAAGAGATGCTATCCTTTACTTTGGCTGTGTAACCAGCGCATTTAAAATGCATAATGTTATCGCACAGCGAGCACAAAAGATAGTTATCTTGGATTTTTTGGGGATGAGGGAACTTTTTCGAAGAGCAGACAACCATTGTAAGTTTACTTAATAAAAAAAATAATAAATTAATCAAAAAGTTTATAAAGAGAGGAAATTTAAAAATAAAATATATAATAAAATGTCAGGGCTATACGCACCAGTTAATATGCACAAGAAAAAAAAAAACTGAAGAGACAGAAGTTAAGAGAGTTAGACGGGTAGAATCGCGAGAGTAACAGTCCCGCGGGCATGCTATTAAAAGGGATCAAAAACATAAAATCAATGTCTATGTAGACAAAACAACAAAACTTTGAGTTTTGTTATTAAATAAAGCAATAAGTAAATAATAATAGCTTTGAGTGAGTGTTAAGACAACTTTTAAATCGCATAATTTATTAATACCGCACTAGATTCCACGAAAAAGAATTTTTTATATGCGGGATTAAATAAAAATTAGATAAAAGCGAGAGCGCAAAAAAACACCACCGACTTCGTTGAAGTGAAGAAAGTATGCAAAAGTGTATGATCAGCCCGATACTAAAAACCACTATCATCCTATTTAGCCAATTTTTTTTAATTTTGATACGGATCCCAGTTGGGTGCAGTATTTTAAAAGCAACAAAATAAATTGTTTTTAATAAAATATAAAAATATTGTTTTAGTATTAATTAAAATTAAAATGAATTAAATCAAATTACCCTTCAGGATGTTAGATACCCAAATCGTCAACCCAATTTAATAGCTCAGATAGAAAAATTTATGATGATTTTTTTAATACATGTCGCCATCGAAAAAATTATCAACAGGTTAAAAATTTCTTAAAGAGTAGTTTTTTCTTAGATATTGTTTCAAATTTATTTGCGGTACTGAGATATCTGATCAGGAAGTCGCCTATTGCTTGTCTATGGATGTCAATGTCATTAGCCATAAAGATAGGCTTATTAATACCAGTTTGCCAGAATTTCGAATTAAAATGCTCAAGTCTAGACAGCAGCTAGAAAGTTTGCCTCAGGATTAAACTGACATCTTTGTAAAAGGGCTACTTGACCATTATGTAAAAAGACCAAATATTCTTGAGGATTTGTATTTAGCCGATTTTGCTGCCAGTTATGAATTTAGTATTAGGTCTCGTCAAAATAATAGGGATGAGGAAGAAAATGAGGTTTCAGGGGGCAGTCTTCCTTTGCGTGATGGAAGTGGCTACATTACGCATTGGAGGTGGCCTTGCACGATTAGATTTAGGAAATTTAATATTAACACGGATAGGCAGAATTATTTTAGGGAACTAGTTATGTTATATTTTCCTTGGAGAGACGAACAGGTAGAGTTAGTTCAGAAAAACTGCGAGGAGAAGACATTATTATAGTAGGGTTTAATAAATACAACGCTTTAGATGATTTAGAAGACGCGGTTAAGAGGGCTATGGAAAATAAAAAAAGGGATATTGAAAATAAATTTGAAGGTCAGGTCGTGTTAGACGAGTTAGGGTTCCAGCCTTTCCGGAAATTAGCTCTCAACTTAATTTATTAAATTTGAATGACAATGATCAGCCTGCAGATTCGAAAAAGCCGATGAAAGCCGCATTATAAAATTTCCCCCAATAATTTCGCCAGAAGATTTGGCAAGTGTTGTTAGGTCACTAAACTTAAAGAAAATAACTTTTCTCAATTTTTCATGAGTTCGTTGGTGGCGGAGCAGGTGTTGGCAAAAGTAGGCTTATTTCCGTAATATTTCAGACCCACTCTCGGGAGAATGTTTGGACTCACACATTAAGCAAACTTTTCGAAATCGGGTTATTTTATTTGGGGGCATTTCTATTATCGTATTCGGCGATCTTAGACAGCTACGCCCTGTAGGTGATCGTTGGATATTCCAATCCACATCTTCCTCGCATGACCCTTACAGCATTCTTGTTGGACCTTCTCTATGGGAAAAGCTGCTCATTTAAGTGATGCAGCCAAAAGAAAGTATTTAGAAGATGTCAAAGGTTTCAAAACTTCTGATACACAAGGTTTGTGTAGTCGACTCATTTGAAAACCACTGCCAGGTATATGATGGCAGTCAATGTAGATACGGCAGATGGTCTCGTAAATGGAGCCATGGGCACTTTAATGGACATCGAATTAGATTTATCCAATATCGCCTCCGTTCTTTCGATAAAGTTCCTAGACCCCAATTCAGAAAACTGTCAAAAGTTTTCAATTTAAATCCAATGAGCAAGTTATAATTGATGGGAAACAGTTTCCGGTTATAGCTGCAGAAGCTATAACTATTCATAAAATTCTGGGTGATCAGTATGAAAGGAGTTGCTGGTAACCAAGATTAGTCGATTATTTTGGCACACCTTACACTACAACGAATATATACTAGCTGATAAATTTTTGTTGAAATCTGACAATAAATGTGAGATTATATTCATTTGTTCGTTTTGTACTACAATCGCAACATTGGCTAGTACGTGTGAGTAAGATAGCATGTCTTCGCAGTCAATGCGGACTAAGAGAATTTTATTTGAATGTCAATTAACTATCATATGCCATCATTTATTTTTATCAAAGTAAAAGTCTAAAGAATAAATATCTAGATGTGGGACTATCCTATTCTATTGGACATTTTTAACGACATAAGAAATGCAACGTGAGTGGGTGAAAAGGCATCGTAAATTAGGGTAATATGAATTTCATGGTTTTTCCTTAGCAAAGATTAGGTAATAAACAAATTTTAGATCTTATTGAAAAAAACACTTTTCTTCACTTCAACGAAGTCGCTTTTATCTAATTTTTTATTTAATCCCGCATATAATAAATTCTATTTCGTGGAATCTAGTGCCGAATTAATAAATTACGCGATTTAAAAGTTGTAACTTGTTCTTAAACACTCACTCAAAGCTATTATTACTTATTGCTTTATTTAATAACAAAACTCTAAGTTTTGTTGTTTTGTCTAAATAGCCTTTGATTTTGTGTTTTCGATCCCTTTTAATTGCATTCGCGCTCTCGCTTCACATTAGTGTTGTTGTTTGTGCTTGCTCTCGCGTTTTTATGTTGCCCGCGATCGCGACCGTTACTCTCGCGATTGTACCCGTCTTTGTTGTTGTGTGTTTTTTAACTCTCTTAACTTCTGTCTCTTCAGTTTCTTCTTCTTGTGCATAATAAACTTTAACACTTGTGTTATTTCTTGGTGCGTATAGCCCTTATATTTTATATTACTCATTTTAAATTGCCTCTCTTTATAAACTTTTTGATTTATTTATTTATTTGTTGTTATTTTTAATTTTTTGATTAATTTAACTTACAATGGTTGTCTGCTCTTCAAAAAAGTGCCCCCATGTCGGCTGGTTTTCTGAAACTTCGCGATGAGTTTTCGTCTCTGGAAACTCAGTTTAATAGTTATAAACTATTAAACGAGTCACCGAAGCGGAAGAAGACTATCCCTCGGAATTTCTCTCCCGATCCGCCGGCATCTCTGCTTCCTCCGGCTCCGGCATCGTTGATTGACCCATTAACTCCAAATGCTCAGCAACTGATATCATTTAGGAGTCCAGCAGTAGCTGCAGTTGCGGGGACGATTGACATTTCCCCTGGTAATAGTGCCCCGCAAGCTGACTCGATATCGGTTGTAGTTTCCGATGTGTCCGGACGAATATCCTCTCCCAGGGATATTCCCAATAAAATTTTAACAAGAAGAGCTCTCAAAGCGTCATCTGCCTCAGCAGTTCCAGTGCAAAATGCTGTTGCTGCGGTTGCGACTGGCGCATTGAGATCTCTTGTAGCCATTCCACCAAAAAAGCAAATCTTTGTTTCGCGGCTCGACCCCAATACTACATCAGATGATGTCATAGCCCATATCCGGGCAAAAGTCGTGGCGCCAAACATTGTGGTGGAAAAGTTTAGGTTTTCATACACCCGTGACATTTCGTCATTTAAAATCAGTGTCCCACCAAATGTCTTTGACCAAATTTGTCACAAAGATTTTTGGCCGGAACATTTAGTTATAAAGGAGTATACGGCTAAGAAAAAGAAAAATCGGCCTCCGATTCGTCTGCCTAACACAATTAATCCTTCCCTACCCTCTGGCTCGTCAGTAGCTAGCGGGTCAAAAAACTAATTTCGTCCCTTATTCTGGCCTATCAGAGGACTAAAATCTAAACTTTCTAAGCTTTTTGTATATAGTCAATCTTTTGACTTTCATATCTTGGTCTTTACAGAAACGTGGTTAAAGCCAGACATTTCTGATGCCTCTGTTTTTCCCACAATTTTTTCAACCTATAGATGCGATCGAATCTCCAAAAATGGTGGTGGAGTTTTGATTGCCGTAAATTCATCTCTTCCTTCAGAAATAGTTCTGCCACCTGCCGTTCTTGACATTGAATTTGTTAGTGTCAAAATTTGTTTGAAATCATATTCTGTATTTCTAACTTGCTCGTATATTCCACCGAATTCTGACATGACGGTATATGCTAGCCATTTAGAAGCTATTCGCTTTGTCTCTTCACTTCTTTCGGATGCAGACATATTTATCGTTCTGGGAGATTTTAATCTACCTGACGTTTCGTGGCGTCCATCAGGTGAGTCTTCCTTGTTGATGCCCTCCTCCTCACATTGCTTTGTTGACGGTCTCCTTGAGTTATCCCTAACCCAAGTTAATCCTGTGCGTAACAAAAATGAGAGATCACTAGATCTTATATTTATGTTAGATTCTTCTAACTGTACTGTTTCTAGGATTGATCCCTTAGTCGTCCCCGAAGACAGTTTCCATCCAACTTTGGACTTGACTATTGATCTACCTTTTCGGTTATCAAATGCTGGTACCAGTTCGACGTCTCGTACCCGTTGCTTTCGTAAAACTAACTTTTTCAAGCTCAATGAGCTAATTCTTGCCACAGACTGGTCTTATCTGTACTCCTGTAATGATATGAATGCTGCCATTTGTTTTTTCTATAATACTATGTTTTCACTTTTTGATGCTTGTGTTCCACGTGTGATCCATGTGTTGTCTGACAAACCGCCATGGTTTACACGTGAGTTAACTAATTTGAAAAATGTAAAGTCTAGATATTATAGAAAGTTTAAAAAAATCGGGTCGACCGTCTGATTTCTCTCTTTATGCTGTTGCTCGATCGAATTTTTCAGTGCTTAATACACTATGCTATAAGGATTACATTAGGCGTTGTAAACTTCAGTTCTCCCGTGATCCTAAGCAATTTTATAACTTCGTTAACGCCAAACGAAAGGTGGCAGTGCACCCGTCCTATTTATGTTTTGAAAATAATAAAGCAAACGATGATCAGGCCATTGCCGATATGTTTGCTGATTTTTTCAAAACGACCTATTCCTCCAAAGATCATCGAGCTAACTTTTCATATCCCTATCAGTTGAAAAGGTCTAATTGCGTCTTTAATCCTGTGATCGATGAAGATTCGCTTCTCAGCGTGCTTACTTTAGTGAAACCCGTGTACTCACCAGGACCTGATGGGATACCTGGTTGTGTACTCAGGTTTTGCGCTGAGACTTTGATTTCCCCGATTCTTAAGTTATTTACTTTGTCCGTTGAAACTTCCTCTTTTCCAACCATTTGGAAAGAATCTTTTATTATTCCTTTTCATAAAAAGGGTAATAAATCCGTAGCTTCTAATTACAGGGGTATTTCCAAATTGTCCGCTATTCCCAAGGCATTTGAGAAAATTATAACTTCTCAACTGCAACATTTCTGTAGTTCTATTCTTTCATCTTCTCAACATGGGTTTATGAAACGTAGATCTACTACCACTAACCTTTTAGAGTTTACTTCCTTAGCGATCGAAGGATTCAGGAATGCATTGCAAACTGATGTCATTTATACTAACTTCAGTAAGGCTTTTGATTCTGTCAATCATACACTGCTTTTGTTCAAGCTGAACGAACTTGGGATTCCAACCCTTTTGCTTAGTTGGATTTCTCAATATCTTAATAACCGTACACAAAAAGTTTTATTTAAAACTTATCTTTCGAAGACCATCAATGTGACCTCGGGGGTGCCACAAGGTAGCCATCTAGGACCACTGCTTTTTACGCTTTTCATTAATGATCTTCCGTCAGTTGTAACTCACTCCCGAGTGCTTATGTACGCTGATGATGTTAAACTTTGTATTAGTTTTAAAGACTTAAGCTCTCCACGTCTGCTTCAAGTCGATCTTAATAACTTTCAAACTTGGTGTGAAATTAACTTATTAAACCTTAATGTTTCAAAATGTAATGTCATGTCATTTCATAGATCCTCTTTTCAATTAGTGGTGTATTATCTCAATAATACCCCACTTGAACGTTTGAACGAGATTAGTGATTTGGGTGTACTCATGGACCACAAATTAAATTTTACTCGTCATATTAATATCACTATCAATAAAGCCATTAGTGTTCTTGGTTTTGTTAAGCGCTGGTCGAAAGAATTTAACGATCCTTACACAACCAAAACTCTTTTTTATTTCACTGGTCCGCCCCATTTTGGAGTATGGATCATGTGTTTGGTCTCCACAATATGGATCACACCAAGTTAAAATTGAATCTGTTCAAAAACAGTTTCTAATTTTTGCTCTTCGTGGTTTAAACTGGGATCGAAATGTTAACTTGTCCTCTTATTCTAAAAGACTTCTTCTAATTAACCTACCCTCCTTACTTAATCGTAGAGTAATGCTTGGTACTTTGTTTATTCATAAGCTTCTAAATGGACAAATAGATTGTCCTAATTTACTTAATCAGGTCAATCTATATGTACCTTGTAGATTAACCCGAAATTATGTCCCTTTAACTTTAACACGCTGTACTTCCAACTATTCTTTACATGAACCTTTTCGAGTTCTCTGTTCCGACTACAACCGCCTTTATTCTGTAATCGGATCAGAGTTCTCTATATCTATTCTAAAAACTACTATTTTAAGTTATCTATCTAGTAGTTAGTCTTAATTATTATTTAAGTTGTCGTCCGTTGTCCACGCGACTTCGTTTTTGCATGCTGTCTGATAGGGTTCGCGCGTAACAGGCTTTGTCCTGGTGTCGCTTGGACCACTTGAACGTACTGCGCATTGTACGCGTCAACGTCCAGAAGAAAAAAAAAAAAAAAAAAAACACCTGCATAAAATAAATTGTATTTGCTGTTTACCAGTACCTGCGCAAAAAAGGGTTTCTTAAAAAAGCGTCCCGAAAATCCCTTCTGGGTTTTTCAAAAATTTTAATATTTAACCGATTATGTACAACTTGGTGTACCTATTGCATAGGAAAAACCAACCAATTAATTTAAATGTGATTTGATTTTTCATGGAAGTTGGTGCACAGTTTTTGAAAGTGAGTTCGCAGTTTAAGTCAATCGTGCCGCACAAAAAGGTCCCTGTTGTGTGCGCTATTGCTAATTATACCCTGTACCCATAGGGTAAAAGGGTATATTAAAGTCGCTAAAATGTATGTAACAGGCAGAAGGAAGCATTTGCGACCCCATAAAGTATATATATTCTTGATCAGCATCACCAGCCGAGTTGATTGAGACATGTCTGTCTGTCCGTCCGTCTGTCCGTCTGTCCGTCCGTCCGTATGAACACCTAGATCTCGGAGACTATAAAAGCTAGAGCCACCAAATTTGATGTGAGCATGCGTCTAATACATACACAGGTTAAGTTTGTTTCAAATTTTTACCACGCCCACTTACGCCCCCGCAAACCGCGAAAACGTATTACTAGAGCTGTATTAAAGATATTCTTACTTGGCACACCGAATTATATACCCAACGTGGACCAGCTCACCAAATTTTGTCGAAATCGGACAGTAAATATCGGAGATATACCTATATGAGTTTTGCACTGAAATGCCAAGGCGACATTGGCTGGCAAGAGTGAGCGAGACAGCATGCGTTTGCTGTTGCTGCATGTTAAAGAGAATTTTGCATGAAATTGATGACGATTTCGAGGCTATTTTATTTTATTTAATTAATATAACTCGTTGGTACAGGGTATACTCAATGTCGGCAGGGACGACTTGCTTGCTTCATTTTTTTTTGGAAACTGTGAGTCATCTTTTTCTTCATTAAAAAAATAGTTTTTTTTCAAAACTTTTTGAGTTCACTTTATTCGTCCCTTATAATATTTTATTTTATATTCTATTTTTTATCTGTAATTTTTTCATATTTTACAATATTTTTAAATTTTTTTTAATTTCTTAAGAGTTTTGAAGTTCTTAAACATTTTCATCAGCAACAGAGTTAAGTTCCATTTTTACTTTTTAGAATTCGTCAGTATGCCTCGTTTAAGTAGACTTACAACGTCTCAGCAGGCTCAGAGAAGAAGAATGAGAAATAGGAATAATAGGGATAATGAAATATACGCAGAAGTAGAGAGGCAAAAAATTTGGAAAGGCATCAGTCAGTCTCATAGGGTAAATTCTAGTACAGAAATAAGAAATGAAGAAAAGGCCCTTAATATATCTTGCAGTAGGATGCATGAGAAGTTAGGTAGGCAGAACAGGCAGTAGATTCTCATCGTCGATCTACTCGTAAAAGAGTTTTAGACTATAGGATGCATGAACAGGCTCAGAATACAGTAGAACATAGGGTAAGACGAACGAATTCAGAAGTGAGGTAGGCATTAGTTCATATGGGTTCCGAATGCTTGTTGAAGCTATATAATTAATCATATAAATAAATACCAGAGAGGCATGTCAAAGCTGATGCGGGAAGCTGTCGCTAGTGTTGAAAGGGGCAACTTAAGCATAAGGCAAAAGCTGCAAAACATTGGTCACAAATTTATTTGCGGTACTGAGATATCTGCTCAGGAAGTCGCCTATTGCTGTCTAGAAATGTCAATGTCCAAAATTAGCCATAAAGATAGGCTTATTAATACCAGTTTGCCAGAATTTCGAATTAAAATGCTCAAGTCTAGACAGCAGCTAGAAAGTTTGCCTCAGGATTAAACTGACATCTTTGTAAAAGGGCTACTTGACCATTATGTAAAAAGACCAAATATTCTTGAAGATTTGTATTTAGCCGATTTTGCTGCCAGTTAATAATTTAGTATTAGGTCTCGTCAAAATAATAGGGATGAGGAAGAAAATGAGCTTTCAGGGGGCAGTCTTCCTTTGCGTGATGGAAGTGGCTACATTACGCATTGGAGGTGGCCTTGCACGATTAGATTTAGGAAATTTAATATTAACACGGAGACATTATTATAGTAGGTTTTAATAAATACAACGTTTTAGATGATTTAGAAGACGCGGTTAAGAGGGCTATGGAAAATAAAAAAAGGGATATTGAAAATAAATTTGAAGGTCAGGTCGTGTTAGACGAGGAGTTTAGGGTTCCAGCCTTTCCGGAAATTAGCTCTCAACTTAATTTATTAAATTTGAATGCCAATGACCAGCCTGCAGATTCGGAAAATGAAAGTGTTGTTAGGTCACTAAACTTAAAGCAAATAACTTTTCTCAATTTTTTATGAGTTCGTAGGTGACGGAGCAGGTGTTGGCAAAAGTAGGCTTATTTCCGTAATATTTCAGACCCACTCTGTGGAGAATATTTGGACTCACGCATTAAGTAAACTTTTCGAATTCGGGATATTCTAATTGGAGGCATTTCTGTTATCGTGTTCGGCGATCTTAGACAACTACGCCCTGTAGGTGATCGTTGGATATTCCAGTCCACTTCCTCCTCGCATGACCCTTACAGCATTCTTGTTGGACCTTCTCTGTGGGAACGTTTTAAGTACTTTGAGCTCACAGAGATCATGCGACGCTTAATATCATGGCATCCGGCCAAGTGTCGACAGTAAATGTAGAATTATTTAGGATATGAATTTTCGACACAAGTCAAGTACCAGATAAAGCAATTCGTCTGTTTCTAAGTAATAGGGATATAGATTTTTACAATAGTTAAAAATTATCTTCCATTCCCACTGAGAAACATGTTTATATTGCTGTAGATTTTATTAAAGCTGCTCATTTTTTCTTCTGGACGTTGACGCGTACAATGCGCAGTACGTTCAAGTGGTCCAAGCGACACCAGGACAAAGCCTGTTACGCGCGAACCCTATCAGACAGCATGCAAAAAGGAAGTCACAAGGACAACGGAAGACAACTTAAATAATAATTAAGACTAACTACTAGATAGATAACTTAAAATAGTAGTTTTTAGAATAGATATAGAGAACTCTGATCCGATTACAGAATAAAGGCGGTTGTAGTCGGAACAGAGAACTCGAAAAGGTTCATGTAAAGAATAGTTGGAAGTACAGCGTGTTAAAGTTAAAGGGACATAATTTCGGGTTAGTCTACAAGGTACAGATAGATTGACCTGATTAAGTAAATTAGGACAATCTATTTGTCCATTTAGAAGCTTATGAATAAACAAAGTACCAAGCATTACTCTACGATTAAGTAAGGAGGGTAGGTTAATTAGAAGAAGTCTTTTAGAATAAGAGGGCAAGTTAACATTTCGATCCCAGTTTAAACCACGAAGAGCAAAAATTAGAAACTGTTTTTGAACAGATTCAATTTTAACTTGGTGTGATCCATATTGTGGAGACCAAACACATGATCCATACTCCAAAATGGGGCAGACCAGTGAAATAAAAAGAGTTTTGGTTGTGTAAGGATCGTTAAATTCTTTCGACCAGCGCTTAACAAAACCAAGAACACTCATGGCTTTATTGACAGTGATATTAATATGACGAGTAAAATTTAATTTGTGGTCCATGAGTACACCCAAATCATTAATCTCGTTCAAACGTTCAAGTGGGGTATTATTGAGATAATATACCACTAATTGAAAAGAGGATCTATGAAATGACATGACATTACATTTTGAAACATTAAGGTTTAATAAGTTAATTTCACACCAAGTTTGAAAGTTATTAAGATCGACTTGAAGCAGACGTGGAGAGCTTAAGTCTTTAAAACTAATACAAAGTTTAACATCATCAGCGTACATAAGCACGCGAGAGTGAGTTACAACTGACGGAAGGTCATTAATGAATAGCGTAAAAAGCAGTGGTCCTAGATGGCTGCCTTGTGGCACCCCCGAGGTCACATTGATGGTCTTCGAAAGATAAGTTTTAAATAAAACTTTTTGTGTACGGTTATTAAGATATTGAGAAATCCAATTAAGCAGAAGGCTTGGAATCCCAAGTTCGTTCAGCTTGAACAAAAGCAGTGTATGATTGACAGAATCAAAAGCCTTACTGAAGTCAGTGTAAATGACATCAGTTTGCAATGCATTCCTGAATCCCTCGATCGCTAAAGAAGTAAACTCTAAAAGGTTAGTGGTTGTAGATCTACGTTTCATAAACCCATGTTGAGAAGATGAAAGAATAGAACTACAGAAATGTTGCAGTTGAGAAGTTATAATTTTCTCAAATGCCTTAGGAATAGCGGACAATTTGGAAATACCCCTGTAATTAGAAGCTACGGATTTATTACCCTTTTTATGCAAAGGAATAATAAAAGATTCTTTCCAAATGGTTGGAAAAGAGGAAGTTTCAACGGACAAAGTAAATAACTTAAGAATCGGGGAAATCAAAGTCTCAGCGCGAAACCTAAGTACACAACCAGGTATCCCATCAGGTCCTGGTGAGTACATGGGCTTCACTAAAGTAAGCACGCTGAGAAACGAATCTTCATCGATCACAGGATTAAAGACGCAATTAGACCTTTTCAACTGATAGGGATATGAAAAGTTAGCTCGATGATCTTTGGAGGAATAGGTCGTTTTGAAAAAAATCAGCAAACATATCGGCAATGGCCTGATCATCGTTTGCTTTATTATTTTCAAAACATAAATAGGACGGGTGCACTGCCACCTTTCGTTTGGCGTTAACGAAGTTATAAAATTGCTTAGGATCACGGGAGAACTGAAGTTTACAACGCCTAATGTAATCCTTATAGCATAGTGTATTAAGCACTGAAAAATTCGATCGAGCAACAGCATAAAGAGAGAAATCAGACGGTCGACCCGATTTTTTAAACTTTCTATAATATCTAGACTTTACATTTTTCAAATTAGTTAACTCACGTGTAAACCATGGCGGTTTGTTAGACAATACATGGGTCACACGTGGAACACAAGCATCAAAAGGTGAAAACATAGTATTATAGAAAAAACAAATGGCAGCATTCATATCATTACAGGAGTACAGATAAGACCAGTCTGTGGCAAGAATTAGCTCATTGAGCTTGAAAAAGTTAGTTTTACGAAAGCAACGGGTACGAGACGTCGAACTGGTACCAGCATTTGATAACCGAAAAGGTAGATCAATAGTCAAGTCCAAAGTTGGATGGAAACTGTCTTCTGGGACGACTAAGGGATCAATCCTCGAAACAGTACAGTTAGAAGAATCTAACATAAATATAAGATCTAGTGATCTCTCATTTTTGTTACGCACAGGATTAACTTGGGTTAAGGATAACTCAAGGAGACCGTCAACAAAGCAATGTGAGGAGGAGGGCATCAACAAGGAAGACTCACCTGATGGACGCCACGAAACGTCAGGTAGATTAAAATCTCCCAGAACGATAAATATGTCTGCATCCGAAAGAAGTGAAGAGACAAAGCGAATAGCTTCTAAATGGCTAGCATATACCGTCATGTCAGAATTCGGTGGAATATACGAGCAAGTTAGAAATACAGAATATGATTTCAAACAAATTTTGACACTAACAAATTCAATGTCAAGAACGGCAGGTGGCAGAACTATTTCTGAAGGAAGAGATGAATTTACGGCAATCAAAACTCCACCACCATTTTTGGAGATTCGATCGCATCTATAGGTTAAAAAAATTGGGGGGAAAAACAGAGGCATCAGAAATGTCTGGCTTTAACCACGTTTCTGTAAAGACCAAGATATGAAAGTCAAAAGATTGACTATATACAAAAAGCTTAGAAAGTTTAGATTTTAGTCCTCTGATAGGCCAGAATAAGGGACGAAATTAGTTTTTTGACCCGCTAGCTTCTGACGAGCCAGAGGGTAGGGAAGGATTAATTGTGTTAGGCAGACGAATCGGAGGCCGATTTTTCTTTTTCTTAGCCGTATACTCCTTTATAACTAAATGTTCCGGCCAAAAATCTTTGTGACAAATTTGGTCAAAGACATTTGTTGGGACACTGATTTTAAATGACGAGATGTCACGGGTGTATGAAAACCTAAACTTTTCCACCACAATGTTTGGCGCAACGACTTTTGCCCGGATATGGGCTATGACATCATCTGATGTAGTATTGGGGTCGAGCCGCGAAACAAAGATTTGCTTTTTTGGTGGAATGGCTACAAGAGATCTCAATGCGCCAGTCGCAACCGCAGCAACAACATTTTGCGCTGGAACTGCTGAGGCGGATGACGCCTTGAGAGCTCTTCTAGTTACTACTTTATTGGGAATATCCCTGGGAGTGGATATTCGCCCGGACTCATCGGAAACTACAACCGATATCGGGTCAGTTTGCGGGGCACTATTACCAGGGGAAATGTCAATCGTCCCCGCAACTGCAGTCACTGCCGGACTCCTAAACGATATCAGTTGCTGACCATTTGGAGTTATGGGGTCGTTCGACGATGCCGGAACCAACAGAAACAGAGATGCCGGCGGATCGGGAGAGAAATCCCGTGGGATAGTCTTCTTCCGCTTCGGTGATTCGTTCAATAGTTTATAACTATTAAACTGAGTTTCCAGAGACGAAAACTCATCACGAAGTTTCAGAAAACCAGCCGATAGGGACTTAAAGCCCTCTCTCGTCCGCCGCATAAATAGACGCATATCCATTTCTACGACCCGGCACGCTTCACAACTCCATTTTAGTCCCCCACCGTTACCAATACTATCCTTTACTTTGGCTGTGTAACCCGCGCATTTGACATGCATAATGTTATCACACAGCCAGCACAAAAGATAGTCGTCTTGGACTTTTTGGGGATGAGGGCACTTTTTGGAAGAGCAGACAACCATTGTAAATTTAATTGTTTATTATTATTTTTACTGATAAGAAAAAAATAAATAATAAATGGCAAAAAAATTAAAAAAGAAATTTAAAAATGAGCAATGTATACGAACCAAGAAGTAACACAAGTGTTAAAGTTTTAATTTTAGAAGAAAAAACTGAAGAGAAATAAAGAGAGTTAGTAATAACACACAACAACAAAGACTGACACAATCGCGAGAGTAACGGTCGCGATCGCGGGCAATGTAAAATGTAAAAACGCGAGAGCAAGCACTACACAAACAACAACACTAATGTGTATGCGAGAGCGCGAATGCAAGAAAAGAGATCAAAAACACAAAGTCAAAGACTATGAAAGCAAAACAACAAAACTGTAAGTTTTGTTATTAAGTGAAACAATAAGTAATAATAGCTTTGAATAAATGTTTACAATAAGCTATTCGCGTAATAAGTAATTTCGGCACAGATTCCGCGGAAAATAATTTTTATTTGCGGGATTAAATAAAAAGGTTGGATAAAAAAGCAAAAAAAAAAAAACTGTAAAAAAAAATAAAAATTTTTTATTTTTTAAAAAAAAAATATATATAATGTAAAAATAAAAAACTTTTTTCAAAAATGTGTAGTGACTCCTTTTTAAAAAAGTGGTTTTTTGAGTGATCACTGTACACAGTGAAGCATATAAATAATGCATTGCTGGATATTGCTGAATTAACAATAATAACACAAGCGACCAGCAATGTAACATGATACATCCTCACTCTTGCATATATCCATATATGCATATTTAGCTTACGTTAGCATTTATGACATAAGCAGACCGCTCCTCTGCCGGCGTCGCTGGCAGCGCAGCTACGCGGTCTTAGCTAAGAAAACCCTTTGTTAAAGAACTAAGATACAGTCTACATAAGACATTAAATGTGAATACACACAAATGAATATAAACTCAATGAAAACATATTAAATAAAGAATTTAATAAAATAACCTAAACACTGGATTTAAATATAACACATGGCGACCGTGACTGAGGTCAACCGACCTGACGACAATCTGCACGGGAGGACAATATAATTCCAACACTGTAAAATTTTACGAAGACCAACGGCAAAGAAGGAGGGAACAAAGAAGGAAGAAACAAAGGAAATATCAAAGAAAAAAAATAAAGGAATCTGAGTGAGTAGAGTAAGAGTGTAATGGCTAGGAGAGGTGGTGTAAAAAATAAAATAAATAAGAGAATAGCGCACATAAAGTGGCTATTATACACCAGTCCAACACCTCCTCCTTGGGCAACTGCCCAAAAACTGCAGTATGAACTTGACTTTTTAAAGTCACATAAAGAAAATAAAAAGCCAAATACCACTCAAACTCACTCAGAAAATATTCCAACAACAACAAACAAAACTAAAAACCTTCCACCTCCACAAGTAAACCTACCAAAGCTGCAAAAGAAGTGCCCGAGAGACTGCCCGGGGCCATTGGAGAGCCCCTTCTGCGAGTATACGTGTTGGAAAGACGTCAAATCTGGTGCGAAGACCTGCACCGGTACCGCCTGAGCCCATAGGCCCAGGACATCAGCAGCAGAGACAACTCAGTGTGAAAAGCAGGCCGCTTTTTACGCCATCGATGGAGCATCAGCTAGCCAACCGGCGACGACCAGCTGATGCTATGAAGAAATAAAACAAGCAGAAAAATATTCAAAAAAAATTTTTTTTAACTTCAAATGTAAAAAAAAAAAAAAAACAAATTTATAATTATGTATAAAAATATATAAATAGAAACTAAGAAAAATTGTAAGACACATTGTAAACTTGAGCGGAACCATTTCCGCCCAAGAGAAGCATAGCCTGTAAAGCTATGCGCAAAATTAGGCAGGGTAATGTAAAAGAAAATTTTTCTATATAGATATACAAAAGTTTTCTTAAAAAAAAAAAAATTGTCTCAAATTTTTTTTTAATGTTTGATAATAGTATAAATAAGTTTGATGATTTAACAACAAATTTAATAATTTATAAAAAATCCACAATGGGAATAATAGACACGAAGACAGTGGACTCCACTGCTAACGTGATAAATACAGTTGAATCATCAAATATTGATTTAAGTATTACTAATGCACTTTTATTGACAATAGTCATAATTTTGATCGCATACATTTTGTTCAAGGCATATAGGCTACATAACAAATGTATAACAAAAAGAGCCCTAAGCCAAGCCAATGACTTGGACAAGATTTAAATAAAGTATGCAAACCTAAAAATGAAGGTGCATTTTTGATAAAAAAAAAAAATTAATTATATATATTATCAAACGAATCAATTTCTCTCGAATTTCTCAAATAATAAAATTAAAATTTCAACTTTAAACAAATTTTTATCGAATGTTATGTATTAACTAAAATAGGAATATGAGTACGTTAGATAGTTATTTTAGTAGAGTAGTAGAAAACCATCCTAGCATAGAGTCCGATATAATCGGGGTTTTTAAGAGTGAAAATATTAACTCACCCCAACGCGCTATAAGTTTGGCAAAAATAAAGATAATTTACTTGGAAAAATTTGGTAAAAAATTCCCAATCCAAGGGAATAGTAGGGTAGGTACTTGTTTCATCCTATCAATACCATTTATTTGTTGCTTTTCAAACGCAACAGGAACATTTCTGTTCTATTTGATGGATGAAAATCAAGAATAATGTTAGAAAACCATAAAAAAAAAAAAAATAAGAAATATTAAGATAGGTCAGTAACAGATCCAAAACAAGAAGGCATGGACTTAAAATTTCTTTTTAAATAAAGTTCCCCATGGAATGGCCAAAAATTGTTCAGATAGTAAAAGAACATAGGATAGAATTCGAGAAGTCATTTAAATGCCTCAATAAGAGCATTCAGATAAAAAACAAAACAAAGTTGAAACATATTCGAATTCTAATACATGAATTCAATACAATCAACAAACTATTTGCGGAAGTATTCAGCCGTTTAAATAATTTGCACTTGCTACAAGCAAGGGAGAATCTTGACAGACTAAGAACTCAACTTAGAACAATATCGGATAGGCATAATCTTCATATTTTCGTTCCAAACGCATTAAATGCGGATGCTAAATTTGACGAGTCAATTCTAGCCACAAGTAGTCCAGAAGAATCTGAACAGATGAGCGGCGAATCTGACATCGAAAATAAATTAAAAACGAAAGAAATTGAAACGCTGTCAGTAGCAACACCTTCGCTGCAATCACTTTCCTACAATCCGACAATGCCAGATGAACAATCTGTACCTGAGTTTTTAAAACTCGCATCCACTCTAATACCAGAGTTTGATGGAAGTACTGAAAACCTTCAAAGTTTCCTAGATGGTCTCGACTTGGTTGAGACTATGAAAGGTACTCACGAAGCAATTGCAGTACGAATAATAAAAACAAAATTAAAAGGCCACGCTAGAAAGTTAATTACAAATGAGCAAACAATAGTTGCCATTAGTAAAAAACTAACTGAAAATGTTTTAGGAGAATCTGTAGAGGTAATCTCTGCAAAATTATTAAATCTCCAACAAAAAACCAAGACAGCCAGCCAATACGCCCAAGAGGTTGAAACATTGACAAAAACTCTTAAAGGAGCTTACATCGATGATGGCTTGTCTACAGAAATAGCAAACAAATACAGCACAACACTTGCTGTAAAGGCTATGACTAAAAATTGCACTTTAACTGAAGTAAAACATGCTATGCGGTCAGGCACATTCAAAAACATGAATGAAGCCATTTCAAAATTCGTGGACGTTTCTACGGAAGCCACTGAAGAGGCAAGCTCCGTTAGATACTTTCGTCAACGACAGACCCCCAACCAAAATTACCAGTTACAAAACCAACGAGGAAACCGAGGTAACCTCCGTGGAAGAGGCTATTACCAATACAACGGGTTCCGAAATACCAGAAATAATAATTCCTATTATAGAGGACAAGGCCAAACTAGAGGAAACCCTAGAGGCCGTGGCAATTCAAATAGAAGCCACAATAATAATAATTCAAATGTAAGGGTCGCGCAAAGTGATCCGGAAAACCAATAACTCCCTTAAGATATTCGAAAGTACACAATATTAACCTTAATTTAAATATATTTGTAAAATTAAAAAATGAAAATTCAGGTAAGGAATTTACCTTACTAATTGATACTGGTGCAGACATTTCACTATTAAAAGAAAATGTCGATATTTTTGAGAATGTTAATACTAACATAAAAACAAAAATATCAGGAATAGGGGAAGGATCAATTTTTTCAATCGGTTTGTCATTTGTAGAATTAACTACAGGAAAATATATAATTCCTCACAACTTCCATTTAGTAGAACAAAATTTTCCGATTCCGAGTGACGGTATAATTGGCATAGACTTCATTAAAAAATTCAACTGCCAATTAGATTTCACACATTCAAGTGATACTCTAATACTTCGGCCAAACAATCTCAACTATCCAATACATATACCAATTACACATACGTTTGATAATAACGCTATAATACTTCCAGCTCGCGCTGAAGTAGTCCGTCAAATAAAACTAAACTTTGTTGAACATACCATTTTAATTCCGAATCAAGAAATTGATAAAGGAATATTCATTGGAAATACAATTTCCAATAAAGATAATATTTTTGTCCGAATATTAAATACAACGAGTTCAACCAAAATTATAAATTTAAATGAAATCCAAACAGAGTCATTAAGTAATTATGACATAGCCCAAGATATCAAAAATGATAGACATAAAGAAGTAATGAAAAAACTAGAAAAGAATTTCCCACAATTATTCAAAGCAAAGCTTACAGAGTTATGCACTCAGTATACAGACATTTTCGGAATTGAAACCGAATCTATTTCAACAAATAACTTTTACAAGCAAGAATTAAGGTTAAAAGATACAGAATCAGTGTACATAAAAAACTACAGAAATCCTCATAATCAAAAAGACGAAATTCAAAGTCAAGTCCAAAAATTAATAAACGACAAAATTGTCGAGCCATCCGTATCAGCTTATAATAGCCCACTTTTATTGGTACCGAAAAAATCGTTACCAAATTCCGAAAATAAAAAATGGCGATTAGTAATTGACTATCGTCAAATTAATAAAAAATTACTAGCAGATAAATTTCCACTCCCTAGAATTGATGATATCTTAGATCAACTAGGTCGAGCAAAATATTTTTCATGCCTTGACTTAATGTCAGGTTTTCATCAAATTGAACTTGAAAAAGAGTCACGAGACATTACATCTTTCTCAACATGTAATGGCTCATATCGCTTCACGCGATTACCATTCGGTTTAAAAATAGCGCCAAATTCGTTCCAGAGAATGATGACTATAGCATTCACTGGACTTAAACCTTCGCAAGCTTTTCTTTATATGGATGACTTAATAGTCATAGGTTGTTCCGAGCAACATATGCTCAATAATCTAAAAGATGTCTTTGAGAAATGTCGGCAACACAACCTAAAGTTACATCCTGAAAAATGTTCATTTTTCATGCATGAAGTCACCTTTTTGGGACATAAGTGCACAGATAAAGGAATCTTGCCTGATGACACAAAATATGAGGTCATAAAAAAAATATCCAGTCCCACATGATGCGGACAGCGCTAGAAGATTCATTGCATTTTGCAATTATTACCGAAGATTTATAAAAAATTTCGCTGATTATTTTTTTTTTTTTTTTTTTTTTTTTTTTTCGCGCGAATCCCATCGGGTGCACTAAGTGCCCACAACCTCCCGCCCAACCGACCGAGGGGCGCAAACCGCATGACGTACGGCACGAGTCGCGGGGAACAGTTGACAAAAAACAGACAAATAACGAAAGCTACAGCTATTTACGAGCTAAGTAGGAAATGATAGAAGATTTTAGTACTGATAAAGAGAGCTCTGGGCTGATCACACGATAAAGTCGATTATAATCAGCCGATAGGACTCGAAATGGATTATGCAATGCATAGTTAGTAGTACAGTGTGCAAGGGATAAGGGAATATAGTTTCTAGTAGGTCTAGATGGTACAAAAAGATCTACTTGGTGTAATAACTCAGGCGAGTCAATATCACCAATTAGGAGCTTGTGCATAAAGATAACACCAAGCATTATTCTACGGTTAGTAAGAGAAGGAAGGTTAATTAAAAGAAGTCTACTAGAGTACGATGGCAGATTGACATTGCGATCCCAGTTAAGACCACGAAGAGCAAAAAGCAGAAATTGTTTTTGAATAGATTCAATTCTAATTTGGTGTGACTCATATTGGCGGACCAAAGAGGTATAGAGAATTTTGGTAGTGTAAGGATCGTCGAATTCTTTCGACCATCTTTTAACAAAACCAAGAACGCCTGTGGCTTTAGCGATTATCGTAGAGATATGGGAGTTGAAGGTTAATTTACGATCCATGAGTACACCTAAATCATTCATTTCATCAAGGCGTTCTAATGGAGTGTTGTTCAAGGAATATGTCATCATCTGAGGAGAGGTCCTATAGAACGACATTACCTTGCACTTAGTGGTGTTTAAGTTTAAAAGATTGTGCTGACACCAACACTGAAAATTATTAAGATCAGCTTGCAATCTACTGGACGAAACCATATTGCTATAGCTAAGGCAAAGCTTAACATCGTCAGCATACATGAGCACATGTGAATGATGCAAGACGGAAGGAAGATCATTTATGAAAAGGGTGAACAGCAACGGACCAAGATGAATACCCTGGGGCACCGAAGTCACATTGATGCATCTGGAAAAGGAAGACTTAAATAAGACCTTTTGTGTTCTACTTGTCAGATACTCACGAATCCAACGAAGTAGAATATTTAGGAAGCCAATTGCATTTAACTTTATAAGCAATAACTTATGGTTAACAGAGTCAAAAGCCTTACTGAAATCTGTATATATGACATCAGTTTGCTTTGCACCTTTAAATCCTTTGATCGTTCTAGATGTAAATTCTAAAAGGTTAGTGGTTGTGGAACTTGGAAATACCCCTATAGTTAGAAACATCAGACTTACTACCCTTTTTATGGAGAGGAATTATAAATGATTCCTTCCAAATCAACGGGAAAGCGGAGGTTTCAACGGACAACGAGAATAATTTCAGAATAGGCTTACATAACGATTCAGCGCAAAATCTGAGTACACAACCAGGAATCCCATCGGGACCTGGCGCGTACACAGGTTTGACTTGCTTAAGCACGCTGAGAAGCGAACTTTCGTCAATTAAAGGATTGAATATGCAATTTGACTTTTTTAACTCATAAGGATACGGAGAGTTTAAGTGGTATTCCGTTAAGGAATAGGTTGTTTTGAAAAAATCAGCAAACATATCGGCAATGGCCTGATCACTGTCCGCAGTCTTATTTCCAAAAGTTAAATATGATGGGCTTATGCTCGTCTTGCGTTTAGCGTTCACAAAGTTGTAAAACTGCTTAGGATCACTGTAAAACTGAAGTTTACTTCGTCACATAACAAGATTATGTAAGAAAGATGAAAAATTCGAATGGACAGTTGATTGTCAAAACGCATTCGATCATCTAAAATCAGCATTGATGAATCCAACTCTGTTACAGTATCCAGATTTTAGCAAAGAATTTTGCATAATCACGGATGCAAGTAAATATGCATGTGGAGCAGTCCTAACCCAAAATAAAGATGGACTTCAGCTTCCAGTTGCATACGCATCTAGATCTTTCACAAAAGGTGAAAGTAATAAAAGTACAACAGAACAAGAATTAGCGGCAATTCATTGGGCCATCACGCATTTTCGACCATACATTTATGGTAGACATTTCACTGTCAAAACGGATCATAGAGCATTAACTTATTTGTTTTCAATGACAAATCCCAGTTCAAAGTTAACCCGAATGAGACTAGATCTTGAAGAATACGACTTTACAGTAGAATACCTTAAGGGAAAAGATAATTTCGTGGCCGACGCTCTATCAAGAATCACGATACAAGATTTACAAAACATACAAAATAATAATAAAATTCTGAAAGTCACTACCAGAAACCAAAGTAAACAGTTAAATTCCTGCGCAGGAAAAGAAAAATATAACGATATAGAAGATTCGCGAAAGCAATCTCTTAATGCTTCTAAGCCCAACGTATATGAAGTCATTGTTAATGACGAAGTACGAAAAGTAGTGACCTTGCGTATAACTGAAACTTTATGCACATTCAAACATGGCAAGAAAGTTATAGCAAGAATTGACATTTGCGATATGTATACTAATGGAATTCTCGACTTAGGTCAATTCTTCCAAAGGCTTGAAAAGGAAGCCGGTATACTTAATATCAGCCAAGTCAAAGTGGCACAGAGCGAAAAGATCTTTGATACAATTTCAATAGAATCTTTTAAATTATTGGGCAATAAGAATTTAATATCTTTACGAGTAGCGCTACTCAAGCCGGTGACCCTATTATCAAATAATGATAAAGAAAAAGAAGCAATACTGTTTACGTTCCACGATGATCCTATACAAGGAGGTCATTCGGGAATTACAAGAACCTTAGCAAAAATTAAAAGACATTATTACTGGAAAAAAAATGACACAAGAGATATCTCAATATATAAAAAAAAATGTAATAAGTGTCAAAAATCAAAAATAACTAAACATATAAAAACACCATTGATTATAACAGAAACGCCACAAATGGCTTTTGACAGGGTAATTGTGGATACGATCGGTCCATTTCCCAAGTCAGAACAAGGAAATGAATATGCAGTTACTTTAATCTGCGATTTAACAAAATACCTTGTAATCATACCAATTAAAGACAAAAGTGCAAAAACAGTAGCGAAAGCTATATTTGAAGATTTTATTCTGAAGTACGGTCCAATGAAGACGTTCATTACGGACATGGGAACAGAATATAAAAATTCAATAATTGAAGATTTATGCAAAAACTTGCATATTAAAAATATAACTTCAACTGCACACCATCACCAGACTGTAGGAACTGTGGAGCGAAGCCACCGAACACTTAACGAGTTCATACGTTCATACATTTCAGTTGACAAAACTGACTGGGATGTATGGATAAGATACTTCGCATATAGTTTTAATACAACACCCTCTATGGCACATGATTATTGTCCATATGAGTTAGTATTTGGTAAAACTTCAAATTTACCAAAACACTTTAATACAATAGATAGGATAAATCCACTTTATAATATAGATGATTATGCTAAGGAATCAAAATTTAGATTAGAACAGGCCTATAAAAGGGCCAGAGTTATGTTAGAACAGCATAAAGTTAAGAATAAGGAACTATATGATAGGAAAATAAATAATATTGAGCTAGAAATAGGAAGAAGAGTCTTATTAAGAAATAATACGGGCCATAAGTTAGAACCTAAGTATTTAGGCCCAAACACAATAGAAGCAATAGAAGATAGAGACAATATAAAAATAAAAGATGGTAAAAATAAAAAGCAGGTAGTACATAAAGATAGGTTAAAGATTTTTAATTCCTAATTGGTTAATACATAAAAAAAAAAAAAAAAACGTACGAAAAAAAAAAAAAAAAAAAAAAGAGAAAAAAAATTTTTCTTAATGAATAATATGTATAATTCTTACAATTTCCTAATATTTTCTAAAATTTTTTCCTACTATATTTCATTAAATTTTTTTTTTTTAACAAAAAAAAAAAGAGTAAAAAAAAAATATATAATAATAATAAATAAAATTAATAAATAAGTCAAACATAATCAAATTTTAAAATAACTCCATAAATTACGTTATTTTTCTAAAGGAGGGGGATGTAGCATGTTCTATCGAGTGATCACTGTACACAGTGAAGCATATAAATAATGCATTGCTGGATATTGCTGAATTAACAATAATAACACAAGCGACCAGCAATGTAACATGATACATCCTCACTCTTGCATATATCCATATATGCATATTTAGCTTACGTTAGCATTTATGACATAAGCAGACCGCTCCTCTGCCGGCGTCGCTGGCAGCGCAGCTACGCGGTCTTAGCTAAGAAAACCCTTTGTTAAAGAACTAAGATACAGTCTACATAAGACATTAAATGTGAATACACACAAATGAATATAAACTCAATGAAAACATATTAAATAAAGAATTTAATAAAATAACCTAAACACTGGATTTAAATATAACACAAAACCACTGCCAAGTATATGATGACAGTCAATGTAGATACGGCAGATGGTCTCGTAAATGGAGCCATGGGTACTTTAATGGACATCGAATTAGATTTATCCAATATCCCCTCCGTTTTTTCGATAAAGTTTCTGGACCCCAATTCAGAAAACTGTCAAAAGTTTTCAATTTAGATCCAATGAGCAAGTCATAATTGATAGGAAACAGTTTTCGGTTATAGCTGCAGAAGCTATAACTATTCATAAAATTCTGGGTGATCAGTATGAAAAGAGTTGCTGGTGACCAAGATTAGTCGAAATCGGACAATAAATATCGGAGATATACGCGTTTTGGGCTGAAACGCCAAGGGCGACATTCGTAGGCAGGAGTGAGCGAGATAGCATGCGCATGTTAGGCCATAGGGTAAAAGGTTACATTAAAGTCCGCAAATGTATGTAGATCCTGGAAACAAATTGAATCCGTCTAATGTGGACGTTTAATTTTGCCGCCTTAATGAAGAAAAAACGAAAGACTAGAGCTGCAGAAATAACATGGTATTTATTTTGGCACACCTTACATTACAACGAATATATACTAACTGATAAATTTTTGTTGAAATCGGACAAGAAATGTGAGATATATTCATTTGTTCGTTTTGTAATTTCAAAACATTGGCTAGTACGTGAGTGAGACAGCTTGTCTGCGCAGTAAATGCGGACTAAGAGAATTTTATTTGAATGTCAATTAACTATCATATGCCATCATTTATTTTTATCAAAGTCAAAGTCTAAATAATAAATATATAGATGTGGGACTCTTCTATTCTATTGGATATTTTTAACGGCATAAGAAATGCAACGTGAGTGGGTGTAAGTGGCATCGTAAATTAGCGTAATATGAATTTCGTGGTTTTTCCTTAGCAAAGATTAGGTAATGAACAAATTTTAGATCTTATTGAAAAAAACACCTGCATAAAATAAATTGTATTTGTTGTTTACCAGTACCTGCACAAAAAAGGGCTTATTAAAAAAGCGTCCCGAAAATCCCTTCTGGGTTTTTCAAAAATTTTAATATTTTAACGATTATGTACAACTTAGTGTACCTATTGCATAGGAAAACCAACCCACCACCTGCTTCTAAGAATTTTTATCAATGGTTTAAGGGAAAAACGTTACCATTCATGACCTAAATGTCAACATCTTCAAGATTTCACTATTTGCCAGTTAATCATTCTAAATCTTATCCTTCAAGTGCAAACATCGTTTTTTGCTCGTCTTTTTGTGTTGTGAATTGATAAAATTAATTTAAATGTGATTTGATTTTTCATGGAAGTTGGTGCACAGTTTTTGAAAGTGAGTTCGCAGTTTAAGTCAATCGTGCCGCTCAAAAAGGCCCCTGTTGTGTGCGCTATTGCTAATTTTTTTTTTTTTGGAAACTGTGAGTCATCTTTTTTTTCATTAAAAAAATAGTTTTTTTCAAAAACTTTTTGAGTTCACATTCTTCGTCCCTTAAAATATTTTATTTTATATATTTTCATCTTACAGTTATTATTTTTTTATATTTTTATACACATATTCTATTTTTATCTGTCATTTTTTCATATTTTGCAATATTTTTAAATTTTCAAAAAATTTGGAAAGTCACCACTCAGTCTCATAGGATAAATTCTAGTACAGAAATAAGAAATGAAGAAAAGGTCCTTAATACTTCTTGCAGTAGGACGCATGAGGGTGCATGAACAGGCTCAGAATATAGTAGAACGGCGGCTGCTACAGTTGTTGTTGGATCAGTAGAAGCACTTGTTGCTGTTGTGAGCGCGCTGACGGCGGTCGGCGATTCCAATGAGCCAATTGTGACGCTCGTTTTGTTGTTGAAGAATTTGTTCTTGTAGCTTCTGCTGGCGAGAGTCTAGTGAAGAAGGGCCTGAGTTAATCTCTTTACACGTTGGCATTACTAGTAAATTTAGTTATTTACTAAGTATTGCTATTTGTAGATACAAATAAAAATATAATTGTGGTTGGGAGTCTCTGTGACGACTGAGAGCCCTGTCACTTTGTTGTTTTAACATTGTTTTATTGCTGACACCGGAGTGCAATAAAAAGTACGTCCGATCGCGGTGACAGTCGATTGTCGAATAAAAACTTTTTGAGTTCACTTTATTCGTCCCTTATAATATTTTATTTTATATATTTTCATCTTACAGTTATTATTTTACATTTTTATACACATTCTATTTTTATCTGTCATTTTTTCATATTTTACAATATTTTTCAATTATTTTTCTAATTTTTTAAGAGTTTTGAAGTTTTTAAACATTTTCATCAGCAACAGAGTTAAGTTCCATTTTTACTTTTTATAAGTCGTCAGTATGCCTCGTTTAAGTAGACCTACATCGTCTCAGCAGGCTCAGAGAAGAAGAATGAGAAATAGGAGTAATAGGGATAATGAAATATACGCAGAAGTAGAGAGGCAAAAAATTTGGAAAGGCACCAGTCAGTCTCGTAGGGTAAATTCTAGTACAGAAATGAAGAAAAGGCCCTTAATACATCTTGCAGTAGGATGCATGAGGGTGCATGAACAGGCTCAGAATACAGTAGAACATAGGGTAAGACGAATGAATTCAGAAGGGAGGCAGGCAGAACAAGCAACCGATACCCGTCGTCCAATGAATCAAAGGCGGATCAATTTAGTTCGAAGGAACATAGAAAGGGAGTAAGGCAAAGTAAGCAGATCACAGAATAGGAGAAATTTAGATGAGCCGTAGATCGTGCGAGAAATACATTGGCGTGTCAATGTGCTCAAATGGCAGCTCAGCAAGCGAATCGCGATTCTATTAAAAACCTTAGCCAGCCTGTAGAACAGCATAGAAGTAATAGTGAAAATAGAATAGGTGAAACGCATCCCGTAACAGTCTGAATAGGCGGGAACGTGCAAATACCCCTCAGAATAGGCAGAATTATTTTAGGGAACTAGTTATGTTACATTTTCTTTGGAGAGACGATCAGGTAGAGTTAGTTCAGAGAAACTGTGAAGAGTTTTTTAACAGTCATGAAGACATTATTATAGTAGGTTTTAATAAATACAACGTTTTAGATGATTTAGAAGATGCGCTTTGGCAGGTCAGGTCGTGTTAGATGAGGAGTTTAGGGTTCCAGCCTTTCCGGAAATTAGCTCTCAACTTAATTTTCTCTTTGGCAAGTGTTGTTAGGTCACTAAACTTTAAGCAAATAACTTTTCTCAATTTTTCATGAGTTCGTAGGTGGCGGAGCAGGTGTTGGCAAAAATAGGCTTATTTCCGTAAAATTTCAGTCCCACTCTGTGGAGAATATTTGGACTCACGCATTAAGCAAACTTTTCGAAATCGGGATATTCTATTAGGGGGCATTTCTGTTATCGTGTTCGGCGATCTTAGACAGCTACGCCCTGTAGGTGATCGTTGGATATTCCAGTCCACTTCCTCCTCGCATGACCCTTACAGCATTCTTGTTGGACCTTCTCTGTGGGAATGTTTTAAGTATTTTGAGCTCACAGAGATCATGCGACAGCTTAATAATATGGCATCCGGCCAAATGTCGACAGTAAATGTAGAATTATTTAGGATATGAATTTTCGACACAAGTCAAGTACCAGATAAAGCAATTCGTCTGTTTCTTAGTAATAGGGATATAGATTTTTACAATAGTTAAAAATTATCTTCCATTCCCACTGAGGAACATGTTTATATTGCTGTAGATTTTATTAAAGCTGCTCATTTAAGTGACGCAGCCAAAAGAAAGTATTTAGAAGGTGTCAAAGATGTCAAAACTTCTGATACACAAGGTTTGTGTAGTCAACTCATTTTGAAAACCACTGCCAAGTATATGATGACAGTCAATGTAGATTCGGCAGATGGTCTCGTAAATGGAGCCATGGGTACTTTAATAGACATCGAATTAGATTTATCCAATATCCCCTCCGTTTTTTCGATAAAGTTTCTGGACCCCAATTCAGAAAACTGTCAAAAGTTTTCAATTTAGATCCAATGAGCAAGTCATAATTGATAGGAAACAGTTTCCGGTTATAGCTGCAGAAGCTTTAACTATTCATAAAATTCTGGGTGATCAGTATGAAAAGAGTTGCTGGTGGTGGAGTGAGCGAGATAGCATGTGCATGTTAGGCCATAGGGTAAAATCCTGGAAACAAATTAGATCCGTATAATGTGGACGTCTAATTTTGCCGCCTTAATGAAGAAAATATCAAAGAAGCTAACTTCGGCCTTGCCGAAGTTTGTATACCCTTGCAGCTTCACTGTTTTATTATTTAATTAAAAAACAAAAATTTTAAAATAATTGGCATAAATATTTAACAAAAAAAAAAAAAAAAAAGAGGAAAATACACATATCTTCATCTCACCGTCTTCACCGAGAATTGAACCAGCACCAAATATCGAGAAATCGCGCAGAAGAACTCTACATACTACGCCACCGTGCTTACTTAACTTACTTAAGCCAGTTCGACATATATAGCAAACGCATGGCATCTCGCTCTTTCAATTTCGTTCTGTGCAAGAACACAACTTAAATATTTCTTTCTCTCTCACACACAGCGTGGTGAAGAATTTTTGCATACGTATGTATGTGTGTGCGTGAGCATTAAAATAAATTTAATTTCTTTTATATTTGATTATTGATTTGTAACCTTAATAATTATCCGATCTTGTTCAAACTTGGTGTAGGGTGAATGGGTAAAAATTGAGTATAAATGCAACAACAAAAAAACAATAATTTTATATAATTCTTATTTAACCCCGCGCGGATTCGAACTCGCGTCTTTTGTGTTTGTACGGCAGATTTCTTGGAATTTTTTTTTGCTTGTCTGCTGCCAAGGAAAATTGCTTATTTTACTCGAGGTACCTCCACGTTTTAGTTAATAGCTTTGGTTATAATTATCCGATCCGACTAATTTTTAAACTTAACCTACATCATCGATTAAGGAACTTAACTTTTCATGTTTCAATCATGTAGCTTAAAATTTAAGTTCGAAAACGCCCGAACAAACAGACAGGCGGACAGACGGACAGACGGACATGTCTCAATCGACTCGGCTGTTGATGCTGATCAAGAATATATATACTTTATGGGGTCGCAAACGTATATTTCCATGCGTTACAAACATCTGACCAATTTTATAATACCCTCTGCAAGGGTATAAAAACGAAAGACTAGAGCTGCAGAAATAATATCTTATTTATTTTGGCATACCTTACATTACAACGAATATATACTAGCTGATAAATTTTTGTTGAAATCTGACAATAAATGTGAGATATATTAATTTGTTCGTTTTGTACTACAATCGCAAAATTGGCTAGTACGTGTGAGTGAGATAGCATGTCTTCGCAGTAAATGCGGACTAAGAGAATTTTATTTGAATGTCAATAAACTATCATATGCCATCATTTATTTTTATCAAAGTGAAAGTCCAAATAATTGTACTATATTCTGCAGAGCATTTAACACTCATTCGTAAACATACATACAAACGTATGAAGCAACCACATAAATATATAAACAAAACTAGAGCACTCGAAACTCGATCAACTAATGCAATGTTGAACGACAGAGGCAAATGTAAAATCCTGAACATGCATTTTACAGTGTGACAGCAACGTACATACAGTAACACTCATAATAGCTGACTAAGACTTTTTATACCCTGTACCCATAGGGTAAAAGGGTATATTAAAGTCGCTAAAATGTATGTAACAGGCAGAAGGAAGCGTTTCCGACCCCATAAAGTATATATATTTTTGATCAGCATCAACAGCCGAGTCGATTGAGACATGTCCGTCTGTCCGTCTGTCTGTCCGTCCGTCTGTCCGTATGAACACCTAGATCTCAGAGACTATAATAGCTAGAGCTACCAAATTTGGTGTGAACATCCGTCTTATGCCTAGGCAGGTCAAGTTTGTTTCAAATTTTAGCCACGCCCTCTTTCGCCCCCGCAAATGAAAAAAGAAAATTTTAAAATCAATTTACAAGAGCTGTATTAAAGATATATCCAATTCTTTTTTGGTGGACATAATTATATAGTCAAACTGCACAAACTGACCAAATTTTATTCAAATCGGACAATAAACATCGGAGATATAGCCATTTGCATTTTGTACTGAACTGCCAAGGCGACATTGGCTGATATGAAAGAGCGAGATAGCGTGCGTTCGCTGCTGCTGCATGTAAAAGGGAATTTTGTTTTGAATTGATTGCGATTTCGAGGGTTTTCGAACTTTTGTTTAGTGTCTACGCAAATTAAAATAGTTGAAAATTTTTGCCACGCCCACTTCCGCCCCCGCAATTTGGAAAAAACGATTTACTAGAGAAGTTTTAAAGCAATCACATTCTTGGCACACCTAATAATGTGGCCAAAATGCATCATCTGACGAAATTTAGTCGAAATCGGACAATAAATATCGAAGATATACGTAAATGCGTTTTGGACTGAAGCGCTTAGGACGACACTGGCTGGCAAGAGTGAGCGAGATAGCATGCGGTAAATGTGGACTAAGAGAATTTTATTTAAATGTCAATTAACTATCATATGCCATCATTTATTTTTATCAAAGTCAAAGTCTAAATAATAAATATATAGATGTGGGACTCTCCTATTCTATTGGACATTTTTAACGACGTAAGAAATGCAACCTGAGTGGGTTTAAGATGCATCGTAAATTGGGGTAATATGAATTTCGTGGTTTTTCCTTAGCAAAGATTAGGTAATGAACAAATTTTAGATCTTATTGAAAAAAACCCCTGCATAAAATAAATTGTAGTTGTTGTTTACCAGTACCTGTGCAAAAAAGGGTTTCTTAAAAAAGCGTCCCGAAAATCCCTTCTGGGTTTTTCAAAAATTTTAATATTTTAACGATTATGTACAACTTGGTGTACCAATTGCATAGGAAAACCAACCCACAGCATTTAGACCTGCTTCTAAGCATTTTTATCAATGCTTTAAGGGAAAAACGTTACCATTCATTACCTAAATGTCAACCTCTTCGAGATTTCACTATTTGCCAGTTAATCATTCTAAATCTTATCTTTAGTACAAACATCGTTTTTTGCTCGTCTTTTTTGTGTTGTGAATTGATAAAATTAATTTTAATGTGATTTGATTTTTCATGGAAGTTGGTGCACAGTTTTTGAAAGTGAGTTCGCAGTTTAAGTCAATCGTGCCGCTCAAAAAGGCCCCTGTTGTGTGCGCTATTGCTAATTTTTTTTTTTTTGGAAACTGTGAGTCATCTTTTTTTTCATTAAAAAAATAGTTTTTTTCAAAACTTTTTGAGTTCACATTCTTCGTCCCTTAAAATATTTTATTTTATATATTTTCATCTTACACTTATTATTTTTTTCTATTTTTATCTGTCATTTTTTTCATATTTTGCAATATTTTTAATTTTTTTCTAATTTTTTAAGAGTTTTAAAGTTAAGTTCCAGTTTTACTTTTTATAATTCGTCAGTATGCCTCGTTTAAGTAGACCTACATCGTCTCAGCAGGCTCAGAGAAGAATGAGAAATAGGAATAATAGGGATAATGAAATATACGCAGAAGTAGAGGCAAAAAATTTGGAAAGGCACCACTCAGTCTCGTAGGGTAAATTCTAGTACAGAAATAAGAAATGAAGAAAAGGGTCTTAATACATCTTGCAGTAGCATGCATGAGGGTGCATGAACAGGCTCAGAATACAGTAGAACATAGGGTAAGACGAATGAATTCAGAAGTGAGGCAGGCAGAACAGGCAGTAGATTCTCATCGTCGATCTACTCGTAGAAGAGTTTCAGACTATAGGATGCATGAACAGGCTCATAATACAGTAGAACATAGGGTAAGACGAATGAATTCAGAAGTGAGGCAGGCAGAACAGGCAGTAGATTCTCATCGTCGATCTACTCGTAGAAGAGTTTCAGACTATAGGATGCATGAACAGGCTCATAATACAGTAGAACATAGGGTAAGACTAATGAATTTAAAAGTGAGGTAGGCAGAACAGGCAGTAGATTCTCATCGTCGTTTTACGCGTAGACGAGTTTCTGACTATAGGATGCATGAGCAAGTTCAGAATACAGTAGAACATAGGGTAAGACGAATGAATCCAGAAGTGAGGCAGGCAAAACAAGCAACCGATACCCGTCGTCGAATGAATCAAGTTCGGATCAATTTAGTTCGAAGGAACATAGAAGCAGGAGGAAGCAGGGCAGAGTAAGCAGATCACAGAATAGGAGATATTTAGATGAGCCGTAGAGCGTGCGAGAAATATATTGGAGCGCCAAAGTGCTCAAATTGCAGCTCAGTAAGCGAATCGCGATGCTATTAAAAACCTTAGCCAGCCTGTATAATATTTGGACTCTCGCATTAAGCATACTTTTCGAAATCGGGATATTCTATTTGGGATCTTGCGATCTTAGGCAGCTACGCCCTGTAGGTGATCGTTGGATATTCTAGTCCACTTCCTCCTCTCATGACCCTTACAGCATTCTTGTTAGACCTTCTCTGTGGGAACGGTTTAAGTATTTTGAGCTCACAGAGATCATGCGACAGCTTAAAAAAATGTCGACAGCAGATGTAGAATTATTTAGGAGATGAATTTTCGCCACAAGTCAAGTACCAGATGAAGCAATTCTTCTGTTTCTTAGTAATAGTCATCTTTTTTTTTTATTAAAAAAATAGTTTTTTTCAAAACTTTTTTTTTTTATACGTTTTATTTATTTTGTTGGATCTCTTATTTAACTTTTTCTAGTTTTATCTTAATCTAATACGTAATCTAGCATTTAAAGAATTCTACATTGATCTATGGCCCTGATTAATAGTTAGAGGGTTGGAAGGTCTTTTCTTTGGAGACAAGTTCTATCACATACTCGGGTTAATGATTGGGCGAGGGTATTCAGATGTGCCTGTAGTTTAGCGGTGTACTTTAGCTGTTGAACCTTTATTTCGGTTGTTGCACAGTTAATATGTAGATCTTTCTGTACGTTTTCATTTCGGATATAGCAAGGTGCTCCAGTGATAGTTCTGAAAAACTTAGATTGCGCCCTTTGTATGATTCCGATATTGCTCTTACTTACTTTCCCCACAGTGCAGAGCCGTACATCCAGATGGGTTTAAGCACCGAGTTGTAGAGAACAACTTTGAACTCTAAACATAGGGGAGATCGTGCATTGATATGCCAATGTAGTCCGGTTGCTTTAAGCTTTAGCTGCTTTTTCTTGGCTTCGATGTGCCTACGCCAAGTTAATCTTCTGCCCAGGTGAACTCCAAGATATACAACATCGTCGGATTGAGGCACTGGCAGTTTGTTGAGCGTCAATGATGGGCAGTTTCTTGTATTGAGGGTAAACTTAACGTGCTTGCATTTCTGTTACACAGATGCGCCAATCCGCTAGCCACTTTCCTATTTCCTTTAAGTGGGTTGCCAGTTGCTCAGCAGCTTTGATCGGGCATTTGGAGCGGCTAAGGATGGGCGTGTCATCGGCGAAAGTAGATGTGGTAAGTCTTGGGCTTGTTGGTATGTCCGCTGTATACAGAAGATATAGAGTTGGACCTAGCACGCTGCCTTGAGGTACTCCTGCCTTTGATTCGATGTCGTGAGGTGAAGCTATTACATCGTACGACGAATTTTCTGTCGGATAGATATGATTCCATTAGCCTGTGTGTGTATTGTGGGAGCGTCGCTTTTATTTTGTATATTAGGCCATCCAGCCAGACTCGGTCGAAGGCTTGGGCGACATCAAGAAAAATTGCTGTGCAATATTCTTTTTGCTCGAATCCTGTGCGGATCTCTGAGGTGATACGGATGACTTGCTCAATTGTGCCATGCTTTCCACGGAAGCCAAACTGATGATGTGGTAATATATTTTTCTTTTCCAGGATTGTGTTTATACGGAGCTGTAGGACCTTTTCTTTTGAAATAGTTTTGAGAGACTTGGCAATAAACTGATGGGTCTGTAAGATGAAGGCTGTGTTTTGTCTTTTCCGGGTTTTGGGATGATTATGATTATTGATTTTTTCCAACTAATGGGAAAGTGACCAGTTTTTAATATCGCGTTGAAAATTTTGCAGATGTGTTGCACGGCGCAGATCGGGAGTTCTCTGATCATTTTCAGGGTTATTTTGTCATGACCGGGCGACTTTCTTGGATTCAGATAGTTTTTAATAGTTGCAGAAATTTCCTCCGGTTGTAATTTCGGTGGCTCCCTTTCCTCTGGAGTGCTCAGGGGGAAAGCTGAAATGAGTTTAATGACGGGTTTGCCAGAAATACCGTTTTTAGGTGAGCTACAAAGGTGAGTGCTCTTTCTTCGTCGGATCGGGCACATTTACCAGTTGAACATCTTAAGGGAGAAATAATCTCGGTTGGAGCAGTCATAGTTGGGTGAGCTTTCCACAGCGGATATTTGGTGCTGGTAGGGGTAAGCTTCTCGATATATTGCCGCTGTGCCCTTGCTTCTTCTTGCCTAAGCGCTTTTGCTAGAATTCGAGAAGCTGTTCTTAAGCGAATTTTTGCTGCCGGGGATCGAGACATTTGCCAATTTCGCCTGAGCCGTCTTTTATTTGTTACATTGTTACATATTTGTTGTTTTTCCCGGGTGTATCCGATACATGGGGTGGAAATTTCTGCTGCTTCGATGAGCATCGACTCTAGAGCCGAGGTGCAACACTCGATGTCATCTTCATCGTCTAGTTTGGGATTCAACTCAACATGGGTACTTATATATTTTTTAAATCTGAGCCGGTTTGTTTTATAATTTGTTAGGTCGGATGGGTGCTCTATGACTTGTAGATGTGTTGAAACTGTGAAAATTACTGGCGAGTGGTCCGATGACAATTCTGCCACTCTGCCGTTATTAAATTGTGCGCAAATCCCCCGGGGAGTGCAAAGTCTATTAGATCTGAGAGCTTGCGTGGATCTGATGGCCAGTATGTGGGTTCATCCGGTGACGTAAAGCCCATTTTGTTAGCTTGGTTGATGATTGTATTATACAGCTGTTTGCCTTTTGGCTTTACCAGGCGGGATCCCCAATGAGGGTGCTTGGCGTTGTAGTCCCCTGCAGCAATAAATCGTACTCCAAGTGTGTTAAAGAAGTCAGTAAATTCTTTTTCAGAGATCGAGAAACGTGGTGGGCAATAAAGTGCAGCGACGGTTGTACTACCATTGCTTGTAGGTATTGTTTTGCAAATCCATTTTGGAGCGAGTGTTTGATCCGGTTTTTGATTAGGATACCAGTACCTCCGTGAGCCTTGCCGTCAGGGTGATTTGTTGCGTAGAATGCATATTTAGGTATTTGAAAGTTCTTTTTGTTGGTAAGGTGGGTTTCCGATAACAGTATTTGAGTCCAGAAACAGTGACAATTCTTGTTTGTGCTTGGAAATGCCGTTTGTATTCCAGAGACCTATATGTAGGGCTGACATTATTTATTATTGTCCAAAAGCTTTTGAATGAGCAGGATTTGGTTCCGCATAAGTTCCTGCATGCGATTTTGCATGAACGTCATGAAATTTGTCATGTTTTGGTTAAGCGAGATTAACAACGTTTCGATCCCGTTGGGTTGCTGGCCGAGTACAGGTGGGCTTGGGGCCGCATTGGTAGAGATTGCAGCAGGATTAACAGTTGTAGAGGGCTGTGAACTTCCGTTGCGTAGCACGCTTGCGAATGTTACTCCAGGAGTAGTTGTTGTTGGAGCTGCTGATGTCCTTACAGCTCTTGAGAAGAATATTCCCGGTGTGGTTTGCGAGGGAATAAGTGTCGAGCCCTGTAATTTGCTGTGAGACTTCCGCCGCAGTTGCTGCACTTCCTAGTATTGGTGTTTGATTTGTTGTCGGAGCAGACACAGTGTTGTTGAATTTGTCCGCAGCCAACGCAAACTGGGCGAAGGCTACAGAATGATTTTGTATGCCCAAACTCCTGGCAATTGGTGCATTGTAGAGGGTGATTCCTCTTGTGTGGCTCTTCGACAGTAATTCTGCGGTGTAGCAAGAGTTGTAGATTATATATCGGGTGCACTGCGTTGGTTTTTAATGTTTTATCACACGTGGGCTGTAACTCCACTTTGAACAGGGGTTCTGGTACTTGTTTGAGACGGACTTTACCTCAAAGCCCTTCCCTTCCAATGCTTCAACGGATTCCTGCGTCGGGACTGTAGGTTCAATGCCTTTGATCATGCCTTGAAGTCTTTCGCGCTTTTAAGTTAGAATGCGTAATAGTTCACATTTTTGGACCGGAAGTACTTCTCGATATTTCGATAGAATTGTTCGTTTTTAGTTTGCACTTTGTTCTCTCTTATGTTCCCCTGTTAAGTGGAGTCACATAAAAGTTATTCTGACAACTAGAGCTACCAACTTTGGCACTAGTGAAGCTCAGTTTGCACCACGGATGTAGAACAGTGGCAGTTTGACTTCAGTGGGTTTCTTTTGGGATACTGCTTCTTGAAATTCTGGCTGATTTGCCAGTATTTGGAATCTATTGCTTTCCAATGCTTTTTGTTTAACAATATTAGTTTTGTTCATTTTCAGTGTGTTACCGCCTTTTTTGGTTTGTGGACTAAGCTTTCGCTTGTTTATGTTAATATATATCTGTCCATTCCAGTCTTAACAGAGTTTGGATTCAACGTTCCTGGTTGAGCAGATTTTGTTGAGGTAGTCTGCTGGGCAGTGATCGAAGCTTCTGCAGACGTTGCGGCTCTTACAGTTGTTGTTGGATCAGTAAAAGCACTTGTTGCTGTTGTGAGCGCGCTGATGGCGGTCGGCGATTCCAATGAGCCAATTGTGACGCTCGTTTTGTTGTTGAAGAATTTGTTCTTGTAGCTTCTGCTGGCGAGAGTCTAGTGAAGAAGGGCCTGAGTTAATCTCTTTACACGTTGGCATTACTAGTAAATTTAGTTATTTACTAAGTATTGCTATTTGTAGATACAAATAACAATATAATTGTGGTTGGGAGTCTCTGTGACGGCTGAGAGCCCTGTCACTTTGTTGTTTTAACATTGTTTTATTGCTGACACAAAAGTACGTCCGATCGCGGTGACAGTCGATTGTCGAATAAAAACTTTTTCAGTTCACTTTATTCGTCCCTTATAATATTTTATTTTATATATTTTCATCTTACAGTTATTATTTTACATTTTTATACACATTCTATTTTTATCTGTAATTTTTTCATATTTTACAATATTTTTTAATTATTTTTCTAATTTTTTAAGAGTTTTGAAGTTTTTAAGCATTTTCATCAGCAACAGAGTTAAGTTCCATTTTTACTTTTTATAAGTCGTCAGTATGCCTCGTTTAAGTAGACCTACATCGTCTCAGCAGGCTCAGAGAAGAAGAATGAAAAATATGGAAAGGCACCAGTCAGTCTCGTAGGGTAAATTCTAGTATAGAAATAAGAAAAGGCCCTTAATACATCTTGCAGTAGGATGCATGAGGGAGCATGAACAGCCTCAGAATACAGTAAAACATAGGGTAATACGAATGAATCTAGAAGTGAGGCAGGCAAAACAAGCAACCGATACCCGTCGTCGAATGAATCAAAGGCGGATCAATTTAGTTGGAAGGAACATAGAAAGGGAGCAATGCAGAGTAAGCAGATCACAGAACAGGAGAAATTTAGATGAGACGTAGAGCGTGCGGGAAATAGATTGGCGCGTCAAAGTGCTCAAATTGCAGCTCAGCAAGCCAATCGCGATGCTACTAAAAAGCTTAGCCAGCCTGTAGAACAGCATAGAAGTAATATTGAAAATAGAATAGGTGAAACGCATCCCGTAACAGTCTGAAATGGGGGGAACGTGCGAATACCCCTCAGAATCTTAGAAATCCCCCGCGTCAACTTAGCTAAGAAGGTCAGATAGATAAATTTAATAGAATGGTAAAATTAGGTCCTAGTCAGATTTGTTATTCATGCAAAGGCCTGTGGTTTCCCCACAAACTCAAAACGAAGTCTCGCATCTTAATAGAAACAAGTTATCAGTTTAACGCACCAATTTAAGATGTTGCCACTCAATTCCCTCTGACTGATGACAACTTGACATTTTGTTATACTTATATCATATTTCGAAAAATACCTCTCCAAAATTTGCGATATCACATTGTCTAGATTTTCCTGTACTTCCAGAAAGTCTTAAGCGCAATTAAAAGAGCTGTAGTGTAGTTGGTACTATAGTTACTTCTCTTCCACGAGCATTTAATAGGACAGAGGTAGAATAGAATATGATCATGATTTCATGGCTGAAACCATTAGTCCCGCCAAAATCGAAAGTGCACTTAGGTTTTTAGTTAGCACCGAGTTTTACAGGAAACATAGTGTGACTATTAATGAGCAGAGGCTTGATTATTTTGAATCCCAATTAGTTCCATTTTATGCTAGTGAGGAAGATAGAGAATTTATAGAAGAAAACTCTACACAGAAATGAAAAAACTACTCATTCTGACGATCTACCCCATCCTGAAGAGAAAGTCGAGGAGCCAGGTGGGCAAGAGACCATGCTCCAAAATATTCAGATAGATTATGCCGGCATACAAAGAGTAAAAATAGCACCAGGTGAAGGGTAATGGCCGTTAGATATGATTTTAGATTCCGATTCTTATTTATGCCGGCAATAAAAGAAGGACTTCTTCAAGTTCAAGCAACCATAGTTAGGTCTGAACATAGAAATGTAGATAGAAGAGGTTGCAGAACAGATCAATTATTTTTTGATTACAAGAAGTTAGAGCTGATTACGATTAGAAACAATACTTCCATATGTTTACGTAAACATAGCGCTCAACGCGCAACTACAGCATCTAGTGTTCTTAGTGAGGATTTTGTCAATAATTTAATACGTCACGATGAGGGTTATAGGGTTCTGAAGGGTATTCGCACGACTCCTGCACATTAGGAGGATGAAAAAAAGGTTTTGGCAATGATCGGGCAATTTGGACTCCCCACTTTTTTTATAACTTTGCGGGCAGCCGAAACAAAGTGGACAGAACTTTTAGTTATTCTTAGCAAAACAGTTAATAGGGTTGATATTACAGAAGAAGAAGCGTCAAATTTACAGTTTAGGGAAAGGCCCGTCTCATTAGGTTAGATCCAGTTACTTGTGCAAGGTATTTCGAACATATTGGCATTATTGGCGCGTTGAGTTCCAGCAGAGAGGCTCTTCCCATATTCACGGGATGTTTGGCTGATAGATGCCCCCCAAGTAGACCTCAATAATGAAGATTCCTTTTCACCCGTAATAAATTTTATTGTCCAGTGTATCAAACACTTACTCATAGTTTTACTTGCTCCTATGCCCCAAACAGTTATTTAAAAGCCCCTTTCTGATGATCTTATTATTTAAAAGCCCCTTTTCTGATGATCTTATTAATACATGTCGCCATCGAAAAAATTATCAACAGGTTCAAAATTTCTTGAAGAGTAGTTTTTCGTTAGATACTGTTTCATACTTGAGCAGTTTTGATAATTTTCTTTCACATGAAAATGTGAACCTCAGCTACGAGGACTATATACTTGCTCTTAGGTCTAGCTTAAAAAAGTCGCAAATTTCCTTAAAAGAAGTTTCGCAGAAACCATTGCTCGCATGTAACCGTTTTTTTTTTTTACGCTCTCGTTGCGAGCACAACCGAAATAGTTCATACTCTCTCGCTCTCGCTCTGAGCAAGACTCTCATGCTGTCTTCATTTGTGTTTTCTGTTGAGTGCTTTTCGTTGAGCTCTTTATATATCGGTTGTTACGATCCTTAATCGTCCTGATTTTCAACAGAGCCGGATTTCAGGTGTCGAAGTTCGGCACAACAAATTTATATGTGCGCTGGTGAAATGATAAGACTTTGTTGTTGAAATTTGAGGATGCAAATGGGTGGATTTATTGATTTCTTTTAATTATTTTTAAATGATGTTTGCACGTATTATTGCGTGGTTTTTTGGTTGGCGATGGCAGAGATTGGTATCAGTTGTTAGTGTTGATGCTGCGAGTCCAATATTCAGACCATTCGATGACCAAGCGAGAATAAATTTAGCAGATGATTTATTTTTTATTTCCAGGAATACTCCTGGTCTTTTCTTTCTATCCTGATCACTGTTATTTTCCCAAAAATTTCCCAGGAATGTTTCCTTGTCTTCCCCCACTATGCCAGGAATACACCTGGTCTTCCCTATTCTGTGCTAGGTATACTCCTAGTCGATCCTGCCTGTGCCAGGTCTACTCCTGGTCTTCCTAACTGTGCTAGGAATACTCCAAGTCTTTATATGGATGCTGGGAATAACTCCTAGTCTTTGGTTTTCTGCTAGGAATAACTCATATTCTTATATTGATGCTAGGAATACCTCCTAGTCTTAAAATTGATGCTAGGAATAACTCCCAGTCTTTGGTTTTCTGCTAGGAATAACTCCTAGTCTTTATCTCTGGTGCTTGGAATAACTCCTAGTCTTTATTTTCTGCTTGTAATTACCCTTCGCTTGGTCGTAGACTTCTGTCAGGACTGAACTTTGCTAATCTCGCAGACGTTGGTTTTCCTCGTTAATCTCACTTAACTTGGAACTTCACATGTTGCCTTCACTTTTGGACTCTTCACTTGTTTCTTTGCCTTCAGAACTTTCACTCACGCACTAATTGTCCCCTCTGGTCTCAGCCGTGCGTATTTATAGGCATCTTGACCCAATCAGGACGCGTGGTGAACTCCTGACCCGTTACGGGTACTTTTCCATCCGTTTTCGTTTTGTCTCGAAAACTTTCCATCGCTTGCTCCTTTTGATCGGCTTTCTCTGCCGCTCATCCAGCATAGCCAATGGTGAGCTCTTGCTAGAAATAAACCGTTCAAGTAGCTCAGGTCACCTAAAGGATGAGTTAATTCAAGTTTTGGGACCAACCACCATGGTTCGAGCAGTGGGTGATGTAGCTCACGTTGAACTGCGTGATCTCGATTGCCTGGCAACAGCTACTGATGTTATCGCAGCAATTAAAGCTAAAATTGGCAAGGTAGACCAGATCTCAGTTAAGTCTCTAAGGTCAACTTTTGGAGACACACAAACGGCAATAGTTTGCCTATCTCAGGATGGCGCGGCTGAGCTTCTCAAATTAAAGTCGATTCGCGTCGGCTGGTCTAGCTGCCGTATAAGAGTGAGAAATGGTCTGCAGAGATGCTATCGTTGTCTTAACTTTGGACACATGGCGGCAAAGTGCACCAGCAACATCGATCGCACAAATTGCTGCCTCAGATGCGGAAAGCCAGACCACAAAGCTTCGTCATGCATAAACGAGCCGAAATGTTTTAATTGCGCTGCTCAAGATCGCACCCAAACAGACCACTACGCCTGTAGTAGGAGATGCCCTCTTGAAAGTAAGGAGCTTCGCAAAAATTCATCCAAATGAAAATTCTCCAGCTGAACCTAAACCACTGCGCTGCGGCACAAAGCTTGCTGACCCAAACGTTGATCGAATTAGACATTGATATTGTGCTTATTAGTGAGCCGTATAAGACTGGTACTGGTACCAACTGGGCGGTTGACCGATTTGGCAAGGCGGCAATCTGGGCGTGCGGCCGGAAAGCACCAACCATGGAGGCCATTCATCCAGCCGGTGGCTTTGTCAGGGCTAAATTCGGAGACATATGGATATTCAGCTGCTATATTCCAAGCCTGCAAACAAGAGAATTTGAAAGTATCGTCGACGAAATAGCTATAGATGCCCAAGGTAAACAAAAAACCCTGATCGGAGGCGATTTTAATGCTTGGTCTGAAGAATGGGGAAGCAGTTCCTCAAACAGCAGGGGCAAGACGCTGCTAGAGGCACTGGCGACACTTGATATGTCGGTTCTAAATAAGGGGAATGAGTTTACTTTCCAAAAAGCTGGTTATGGGTCAGTTATTGACGTAACTTTTGCATCCGGCAGACTCTATAACAGAGTATACGGGTTGTGATCACAACGCCATACTATGCACCATTGACAGCACGCATACTCGGAGCCGCAATGAGACCCCCTAAGCGGAAGATGTATAAGGTCCATACCCTTAATCCAGCAGTTTTTGCGTCAACTCTAAATATTCCAACACTCTCTGGTCATACCGACGCGGATTGGAGTCAACTTACAGACTTGGAGCCCTGAGAGTTTGCAGAGGTTTTCGCACCATCTCAGAAGATGCATCACTCGTCATCGCCGGCATGACACCATTAGACTTGCTCGTACATGAAGCCAAATGGCTACACCAGCAGCAAAGAGACGCGGTTTGGTCAGTGGCAGCCAAAAAAGAAGCCAAGGTCAGGGCTAGGAAGGCAAGCTGGACTGATTGGCAGAGGCGCTGGGAGGCATCCGAAAAGGGAAGATGGACTTTCCGACTCATCCCGGACTTATGCCCGTGGGTTAGCCGACAGCATGGCGATGTCACCTTCGAGTTGATCCAAATGCTTAGCGGTCATGGATGCTTTCGTAGCTACCTCCATAAGCTTGGTCACGCATAAAGCCAAGAGTGCCCACACTGCTCAAACGGAATCATTGAATCCCCGGAGCATGTTCTGTTCACATGCCCACGTTTCCACAAGGAGCGCCTTGTTCTACAAGCGGCTTTCAGCGAACCAGTGACAGCATCAAATCTGGTGCCAAACATGCTATCAAGTCAGGATCGGTGGTCAGCAGCGTGCAACTTTGCTGCGATCGTAGCGACCAAGCTGCGAGAGGCAGAAAGATCTACCAATACAGGAGGGGCCTAATATGCCCGCCAGAGTCCTGCGAAGCAATGCATCCAAGCAGTCCCGCAGGATCCTATGGCATACAAAATTTCTAAATTCTAATTCTTTCCCTTCTTCTAATCGTTTGTTTCTTTTCTTCTTACTCTTTTTCTTTGTTATTTCTAATTTTAAATAAACGAATAAAAAAAAAAAAGCCCAACGGGACTTGCACGAATTTGTCCACGTCGCTTTTGCGCAGTTTCCATTGTTTTGCTTGCAACGGGACCAAAAAAATGCGTAAGTGACGATTCTGACGCCGACGCGTGTCGCGACAGAATCGGTTGTCATGGTAACAGTGATTGGACGAGCGCGTGTCGCAGCCGGCAGAGGGCAGAGCCTGGGCAGAGGAAGACCGAAAGTTCGAGAAAGTAATGCAAACAAGTGCCAGTGTAACCAAGCAAAAATAAGAAGGAACCCACAGCCGGTCCTCACAAGGAACCAAAAAACAAGTCACAAGTGAAGCAAGTGCAAATATTAACCAAAGGAATAAGTAAAAATAAGTAAAAATAAGAAGGAACCCACAGCCGGCCCTCACAAGGAACCAAAAAACAAGTCATAAGTGAAGCAAGTGCAAATATTAACCAAAGGAATAAGGCTTTATAAACTTATTAAGTGTGTGTGCGCCAGGATAGCGGGTGAGTCGGCCATGCGGCCCAATAGTTGTCCCTCCCTTTTTGTCCAATAAAAAATAGATAATATTCTAGAGTGTGGTTAGGTTGTGTTGACAAAATAATAATATTGAATAAATATGCAACGAAGTTTATAAAGCCCACATGTCACAATTATTGGGGGGGGATGAAACTAATTAAGATTAACACTCTCTCCTATCCTTTCCCAGATACTAATCCTTTATGTGTGTGTCACCATAGTATGTGTTTCTACTCTGGCATTGGCATCCGGGTTGCACCCTACACAGTGCCAAGGAGAGTGTAGTGTTTATTTGTAGTGTGCCTGGGTACTGGGTCACCACACAGCCAACGTCCGGGTTGCACCCTTGTTGACTGTGATGGCGGCTGGTATCCATTGGCGTGCGACCAGGATTTATGTTGCGATCGATGTCCGGGTTACACCCTAGTCGAGCACAACATAAGTCTTGGGATGTCCGTATGTAGTGTTGTATTAAGTCGGTGTCCAGGTTGTACCTTAACCGACTTATCTTCATGTTTCCCTTTTGTGACCTTGTAGTTGTAGTGGTATAATTGTAATTCGGTGTCCGGATTATACCCTAACCGACTTACATGTCTGCATGTATATGTGTTACACTTTCTGTCTACTTCTATCCCTTCTCTTTCCTGTAGTCGTTCACCTACGATCTCATAAACATACAACATTAACATCACGGTAGCTCCAGCAAATCTCTGGTCTCGGCATTCCATTATAAATAATCCGTAATGGAAGACCCTGGGGAGACTGAGATTTCTACCCCAGCCGGAAAACTTCCTTACAGATGGCGCCCGAGCAGGGACCCGAGATTTGAAGGACGGAATATTGCATATATATTTTTTGTTGGAAATTTTCGCCTAATTCTGTTGCATTGCAACTAGGAGGAAAAAAATACAAAAAAAAAAATTCATTAATATACCAAATATTTTTTTTGTATAATGTAACGAAGCAAAAGCTAATTTTATTTGCACATATATATATGCATGCATAATTGTTTCATGAGCATGTCATCTGCGTGGCGTAAAGAACCACCATAACGCAGATCGCGGAGTTTCATACGTCACAGGAATTTTCGTATACCCTCATTGTAAAGTGTAAAATTTTCTTTGTGTAAAAAAGATTTTTTTTATATGTATATGTATATATCTATTATTTTGTGTTCACCTTATATGTTGACCCACATACATTTATCCCTGTATTCCCATATTTGCCCATATCCCCGCTTGTTTCCTTTATCCCAAGTGACAATCCAGCAAAGCAGCATAGCAGTTTGTTAGTCAGCGATAGGACTGTCAAGATAATCACCGATAGAGCTAATATACCCAGCAGAATCATGATAGAGTAGACAGTGGAATCAGCGACAGAAAATCTCTACTTCTAGAGTCAGCGATAGAACGGCGTACATAACCATCAACATAGCTAAACAATGCAGTAGATTTACGGTAGAGTACACGTAGAATCAGCGACAGAAAATGATAATTACTTTGTCAGCGATAGAACTATTCGCTTAGCCAATGGCATAGCCCAGGTACCCGGCAGAGTTGCGGCTGACGCAGCAGTAGAATCAGCGACAGAAAGCACCGTTAAGAAACACTCAGGAAAGAGGAACACGGATGGAAATTTTCCATGACGCCGTTCAGGTACCAGCAAGGATCTTCAACGATAACCAAGGATAATTATAACAACGTTCATCAGCAAGGATATACGGCAAGGATAATTAAAACTAATGTTCACCAGCAAGGATATTCAACGATAACCAAGGATATTTATAACAACGTTCACTAGCAAGGATATACAGCCAGGATACTTAAAACCAGCATTCACCAGCAAGGATATTCAGCTATAACCAAGCATAATTAAACCGACGTTTACCAGCAAGGATAACAAAATACGGTTAAGCATAGCAAGGATCGAACTAAAACGTTTTTTTAATTTTTAATGTTGTGAATTCCTCACAATTTTATTTAATTAATAAAAGGATATTCCGCACATAATAATAACTCAGCTGCAACATCCCAACCAACAATCATAAAGGATATCGACTACGGTGCAGCAGCATGCAAGAATACATCGTTCAGTGATAATACAATTATTTTTATTGTCCCGAATTTGATTTATTGCTCTTTGAATTAATCCTTCACTTTCAGCTAGTGTTTATTTTCAACGTTTTTCTACAAAGAACATTAGTAACATGGGAGTCAAACGTATAACATATCGTCGAAAAAACTTCGAAAACTTCGTTTCTTTCTTCATCGTGGATAGACGTGTTTTTCTGTGCTCCTGCATAATTTCTTTTATTTCGGTTTTAAACTCACCGCGCCTGCCTAAAAATTCAGCTAATTATTTAGCAATAACTATTGACATTATTCTGTCATTTAAATTTTTGTCATTGCGCTTTTTGTTTAATTAACTTTACAAAAGCAAAATCAAAGCATTGAACTTAATATTTGAAAAAAACAACAAAACTTTTTACAGCAGTGTTGTTGTTTTTGTTATTCTTTGCTCTTGCGTTTGTACTTTTTACCGCTTTAAAACCGCTCTCGCGCTCTCGCCAACGCATTGTTGTTGCATGTGCAGTGCTGTTGGTTCTCCCGCTCTCTTTTTTCTAATTTCTTTTATTCGCGCTCGCATCTATCTCTGTCTCGCGTACAAGTGATACGTGTATTTGTGTAGTGCTTAGTTCTCTTAGTTCTTGCACTAATTTTCTCTGTGAGTTTGACCCCAGTGTCGAATTTGCTTAATAAATCTGAGTGAGTTTTTTCTTTGGCCTTTTCGATATTTAATTTTTTTATAAATTTTTGAGTTGTAATTAAATTTAAAAATGTCTGTCTGCTCAAGCAAAAAGTGTTTGAACCCCCCTTCACCCCATAACGTATTTCTTTCCTGTTGGCTGTGTGACAACGTCATGCACGTTAAATGTGCTGGCTACACAGCCAGGGTAAAGGATTGTTTGGAGCAAAAAGGGGGGCTCAAATGGGGTTGTGACTCATGCCGTGAGGTTGAGATTGAAATGAGGGTGTTTATGAGGCAAACCAGGGATAGATTGAAGAAATTGTCATCTGGTTTTCGTAAACTCTACGATGAGTTCAATGCTGTGGAGAGCGAATTTAGCAGCTATAAGCTGTTAAATGAGTCTCCAAAGCGCAAGAAAACCAGTATGCGCAATCTGTCCTTGCATTTGCCTGTGCCCAATCCCGTCTCGGCCGTAGCTCCACAAACTCCTTCACTGCTCACTGTGACAAATCCTCCGCAGCTTATTTCGTTTACCACCCCCATTTCTCAAGGTGGTCGCAAGGAAGAGGGCTATCTCCGTTTCTCCAGGAAATGGTCTCTCTTTGCAGACGAACAAAGCTGTAGTATCCGAAAAGTCCGGGCAATTATCAATAACTGTTGATATTGCCGATAGTAGTCCAGTTGGAGGTGCAATACCGGACACGCAGGCGGACTCAATCGTGGTCGCTGACGCTGCGGTTGATTTGCGGCCTGGTTCCTATAAACCTTTAACTGGAGTTCCACCTAAGAAACATATATTTGTTTCAAGGCTTGATCCCGAACATTCGTCGGATGATGTCTTAGCTTTTATTAAGACAAAAATTCAAGCTCATCACTATAATGCTAAAATAGCGGTGGAAAAATTTAAATTTAAATATTCGAGGGAGATATCCTCTTTTAAAATAAGTGTTCCAGTTGAACTGTTCGACTGTATATGTCATAGCAGTTTTTGGCCGGATCACATTTTAGTAAAAGAATACACGGCCAAAAAGAAAACTCGAGATCCGGTTAGGCTTTCTATCCCATCTAATTCTTCATCTTCCGGAATATCAGCATCGGCTGGTGTTCCAAAAACTAATCTCGTCCCTTCATCTGGCCTATCAGAACGTGAGAGGACTTAAATCTAAGCTTCCTAGACTCTATCTAGATAGTCTAGCATTTGAATTTAAAATTTTAGTGTTTACTGAGACATGGTTAAAAACCCGATATTAACGATGCATCTGTTCTTTCCGCAAAATTTTCAATTTTTAGATGTGATCGGACTTCTCGTGTAGGCGGAGGAGTTCTGATTGCTGTTGACTCGGCCTTAACTTCTGACCAAATTCATTCACCGGACATTCTGGAGATTGAGTTTGTTAGCGTTAAGGTCAGATTCAAGTCTTTCTCTGTCTACATTACTTGTTCTTACATTCCGCCACAATCCGACATGGCGGTGTACGCAAAACATTTAGATTCTATTCGATATATTTCTTCATTGCTTTCTGATAGAGATATCTTAATCGTCTTTGGTGACTTTAATTTACCAGAAATAGCATGGTCTCAATCTGATGAATCTGCTTTGTTGCTTCCTTCTAAATCTCACTGCTTCGTTGATGGCCTTTTTGAGTTATCATTAGCTCAAATAAACCCTGTGCGAAATAACATGGGCAGATCCTTAGATCTGATATTTGTGTTGGATTCCACCAACTGTGCAGTAACTAGAACCGACCCTCTAGTCTTGCCCGAAGACAATTTTCATCCTACTCTGGATTTATCTGTAGATCTGTCGTTTCGTGCACCGATTGCTGGTGTCAGTCCTGTGATTAAATCTCGTAATTTTCGCAAGACTAACTTTGTTAAACTGAATGAGCTCATTCTGAGAACTGACTGGTCATCCTTATACAGTTGCTCAGACATGGATCTTGCTATCTCGTTGTTTTATGATACTCTCGGTTCGCTTTTTAAGGTTTGTGTCCCACTGAGGGCTCCAGTGTCGTCTCACCGACCTCCCTGGTTTTCTCGTGAGCTATCCAACTTGAAAAATGTCAAATCCAGATATTATAAAAAATACAAGAAATCGGGACGTTCTTCAGACTTTGCTCTTTACGCAGTTGCTCGCTCCAATTTTATGTTGCTTAACAAGCACTGCTATAATAATTACCTCAAGCGTTGTAAGCTTGAGTTTTCCCGTGATCCTAAACAGTTTTATAGTTTTGTGAATTCTAAACGTAAGATGGATGTCCACCCATCAATATTATCGTTTGGAAATAATATAGCGGACTCTGATCAAGCGATTGCTGATTTGTTTGCTGATTTCTTCACAACAACATATTCCTCAACGGAATACCGAGCGAATATTTTGTATCCTTATCAGATAAAAAGGTCTAATTGTATTTGTAGTCCTTCGATCGATGAAAGTTCGCTTATTAGCGTGCTTAATTTAGTAAAACCTGTGTACACACCTGGTCCTGATGGAATACCTGGTTGTGTACTCAGATTTTGTGCTGAGGCTCTATGTAAGCCACTTCAAAAACTTTTTTGTTGTCCGTTAAATCTTGTCATTTTCCGTCTATATGGAAGGAATCTTATATAATTCCTCTTCATAAAAATGGTAAAAAGTCCGAAGCATCCAATTATAGGGGTATTTCTAAATTGTCCGCTATTCCTAAAGCATTTGAAAAGTTAATCACTTCTCAATTGCAACATTTTTGTAGATCTATTATTTCACCATCTCAACATGGGTTTGTGAAACGTAGATCTACTACCACTAACCTATTAGAATTTACATCTTTAACGATCGAAGGATTTAGGAATGCAAGACAGACTGATGTCATTTATACTGATTTCAGCAAGGCTTTTGATTCTGTTAATCATACACTTCTTCTTTTAAAATTAAACGAAATTGGCTTCCCAAGCCCTTTAATTTGTTGGATTCGTGAATACCTGACAGACAGAACACAGAAAGTTCTCTTCAAGTCTTCAAGTTCAAGGACCATCCAAGTAACTTCGGGGGTGCCTCAGGGTAGTCATCTGGGACCACTGCTATTCACCCTTTTTATTAACGATCTTCCATCCGTTATAATACATTCTCGTGTCCTCATGTATGCAGATGATGTAAAGCTTTGTCTCAGCTACAGAGATATTATATCACCTTCACGGTTGCAGTCTGACCTCCAAAACTTTCAATCTTGGTGTCGACACAACTTATTAAACCTGAACACATCTAAATGCAAGGTCATGACTTTTTCAGAAACACTCCTCAGTTAATTACCTACTTTCTTAATAACGTTCCATTAACCAGACTTAATGAGATGATTGACTTGGGAGTACTTATGGACCATAAATTGACTTTTAAGTCCCATATAAGCACTACTGTCGGAAAAGCCATGGGTGTTCTTGGATTTGTTAAAAGATGGTCAAAGGAATTTGACGATCCATATACAACCAAGGTTCTTTACACCTCATTGGTTCGTCCAATTTTAGAATATGCAACCTGCATATGGTCACCCCAATACGATTCACATAAAGCAAGAATAGAATCAGTTCAAAAACAGTTCCTTCTCTTTGCTCTTCGTGGTCTGAACTGGGATCGTAATATCAACTTGCCTTCGTACTCTAGTAGACTTCTTTTACTTGACCTTCCTTCCCTTTCTAATCGTAGATTAATGCTTGGCGTCATATTTATGCACAAGCTCCTTAACGGGGATATAGACTCTCCCGAGCTATTGAACCGAGTAAAACTAACCGTTCCTTGTAGACCTACTAGAAACTATATTCCTCTAACACTTCCACGATGTACTACTAACTACCTTATGTATGAACCTTTTCGAGTACTTTGTTCTGATTATAATCGTCTTTATCATGTAATCAGTTCAGAGCTCTCGATTCCTTTACTAAAAACTTCTATCCTTTCCTATCTAGCACGTAACTAGCTTTAGTGTCGTTTTTTGTCTGTGTTTTGTGAATTGTCCCCGCGACTCGAGCCGTGCGTTATGCGGCTTGCGCCCCTCGGTCGGTTGGGCGGGAGGTGTGGGCAATTAGTGCTCCCGTTAGGATTCGCACGTAAAAAAAAAAAAAAAAAAAAAAAAAAAAAAGCCGAGCTCGAAAGCTTCTTCTTACAGGTTGTACCTTAACCGACTTATCTTCATGTTTCCCTTTTGTGACCTTGTAGTTGTAGTGGTATAATTGTAATTCGGTGTCCGGATTATACCCTAACCGACTTACATGTCTGCATGTATATGTGTTACACTTTCTGTCTACTTCTATCCCTTCTCTTTCCTGTAGTCGTTCACCTACGATCTCATAAACATACAACATTAACATCACGGTAGCTCCAGCAAAACTCTGGTCTCGGCATTCCATTATAAATAATCCGTAATGGAATACCCTGGGGAGACTGAGATTTCTACCCCAGCCGGAAAACTTCCTTACAGTAGTAAGTTAGTATTGTAAGTATCGATTGTTAGTATTAAGTTTACTCTGGAAAATATCGGTATGCGGCCTAAGGCCACAGTGGGGAGTTCCTCCTTCTTATTCCGGCAACGATACAAGGTGGCAGACGCACTAGCTGCGCAGTTAAAAATAAATCTTTTGCCATCGTTACTGATAATTATATTTTTCAGAAAATAAATAAGCGTTTACAACTCAGAAGTGGGATGACTACCCGAAAGGACACATATTTCGGTACAAGGCAGGCCACCCGCTCCACATCCAAGGTGGCCGCCTCCACGCCCGCCGCTGCTACTGACTCCATTGCCATGTCCACTACGGTGCTTGCCGCTGCGGTGCCGGTTGTCATTGTGCCCGCCGCCGATGTCGTACCCACCGCTGTGCCTGCCGCTGCGGTACATGTGGCCGCCGTGCCAACCACTGCTGTACCCGCTGCCGCCGCATCCACTGCTGTACCCGCCGCCACTGTACGCGCTGCCGCCTTACTTGCTGATGTGTCCGCCGCTGCTGCACTCGCCTCTGCTGTGCCCGCCGCTGCCGCACTCGCCTCTGCTGTGCCCGCCTCTGCGGTGCCCGCTGATGGAGTGTCCGCCGCATACAGGTCTGCTATGCGGGCTGCTGTCTCGCTGGCCGCTGCCGTCACTGACCCTGACGTTCCCTGGGCCGCAGACCCATGGGAAATATATGCCCGCCCTAGTACCCCCCGTACCGTCTGCCGCTGCCGCTATCACACCGGATGCTTCCGCCTCCCCCCAGTCTGGACGAGCAACTGACGACGCTACGGAAACAGCATGAGTTGCTACAGTTGCAACAGCAGATCCTCAAGCTGCAGCAGAACATAGATAAAGTCCGAGCACCAAGGCAGCAAGTCAGTTACTTGAGTGTGTTCGAGAGCATGGTGGCCCGATTCTCAGCGGATACTGCATACGATGTAAAGAAATGGTTGAACGATCTGGAGGACGCGTTTGAAATCCTGCAGTTGAATGATCGCCTACGTTTGATTGCATGCCGTCGCATGCTGGAAGGGACGGCGGCGGTGTTGCTGCGCACGGTATCGGTGCACAGCTATGGAGAACTTAAAGCAATCCTCCTCCGAGAGTTTGGACGCTCGCGCAGTGTTGAAGAAGTGTACCACGCTCTGCGTAGCCGGCCCATTAAGGCAGGTGAAGCATGCTTGAGATTCGCAATCGAGATGCAGGAGATTGCCATGAATGCTTCGATTCCGGAGAACGAGTTGGTCGACATGAATATCGATGGACTGCGGGACAATTCTACTCGAGTCGGCATGCTGTACTCAGCTCGCACGGTGGCCGAACTGAAGCCCCTACTGGAACGCTACGAGCGCTTCCGTATGCAAAGTCTCAGTGTCAAAGTGCAGCCAACAACAACTGCCTCGTAGTCTGGGAACGAATTCTCAGGCACTGCCGCAAGTGTGACCAGATGTTTCAACTGCTCGGGATGGGGGCATTATAAAAGCCAATGCCCGAAGCCGATCAGACCGCCGAACTCCTGCTTCAAGTGTGGCGTATTGGGCCACATTTATAAAAACTGCCCGTCTCGGATGGAAGCTGCCGCCGCCACCACTGACGCCACCACTGCCGCCGCCGCTCCTGATGATGTGGCAAATAGATTAAACCATCTACAACTGGTGAGTGTTGTTTTTGTTTGTGATGAAGTGTAAGATAGGAAATTTATAAATATATTTTCCCTTCTCGACTCGGGCAGTCCGGAAGAGTTTTGTCCGTGAATCTGAAGTCCCCCCCAACTGCCGTCTTAGCCCCAGTAAATTGAACTGCCGTGGTTTAGGAAATAGCCAACTTTGGTCTTTAGGCCAAGTCCAGTGTAGTGTTCACCTCCGCAGTACGGAGACCATACATACGTTTGAAGTTTTGCCGAACAAAGCAACCGAACTGCCGATGATTATAGGCAGAGATCTCCTGTATAAAATTTATATTAGACTTTGTAAACTGAAAGAAACGAAATATGAGAAAGAATCTATGTTACTTATGAATAAACCTGCTGAATGTAGAAATATGAAACTCACTGATGTTCTGATGTCCTTTGACATGTTGAGGGAAGAGAGAGTGATACTGCAGTATGATAGAAATGAGATTGTATCTGCCGAATTGTTGTCTGATTCTCCCCTTCCGAAAACTTCTGCTATACCTCGAGAAACACTGGATGATGCACTTATGGCTATAAATGCTATTGAGGTCCCTGCTGTCAATGATTTAGAGTTTGATATAGAGCCCACTTTACGGGAAGAGCAAGCCGCACACTTAAGGACTATTATTTCCACTGCATCTGTACAGGTTGCCCCTGAGTTAGTCGAGCCCGTGAATTATGAGATGAAAAATAGAACTGACTAGCCAAACTCCCATTTTCTGCCGTCCCCGCCGTCTGTCGCAGCACGAACGCATCGAGGTGCGGGAGATCTGTGATGATCTCTTGAAAGCTGGCATTATTCGCCACAGTAGTTCCCCTTACGCTGCCGCGATTGTCCCAGTACGTGAAAAGGACAACACCCTGAGGAAGTGTGTAGAGTACCGCCCGTTAAACAAACTTACTGTTCGGGATCATTTTCCGACTTGAAGAATGGATTCCATCTGGATGTATTGAAGGAAATACTGTATACGTTAAGAGTGAATGGGTTATCCCTCAAGCTGGCCAAATGCCGTTTTGCGTATAGGGTACTGGGGATACTTAGCCAATTCTGCCGGTATCACGTCTAAACCAGCTCATCTTCAGGCGATACGAGACTTGCCCATACCAAGGAATAGCAAGGAATTAGAGCGCTGCTTAGGTTTATTTTCATACTTCCGCCGATTTGTACTTGGTTTCGCCAAGATTGCGTAGCCAATGTCCCGATTGTTAAGAAAAAATACCCCTTACGTCTTCTCCGAGGAATGCCTCGAATCCTTCCGAACCCTGAAGTCGAAACTGATGGAATCACCCGTGTTATCTATCTACAACCCGAAGTCTGAAACAGAGTTACACTGTGACGCTAGCTCAACTGGCTCCCAGTGTTCTACTTCTCTAAGATAGCCTCCGCTGCCGAATCGAAACTACACAGTTATGAACTGGAGACGTTAGCTATCGTGTATGCCTTGAAACGATTTGAGACGTACCTTAAGTTCATGCCGTTCAAAATCGTGACGGATTGTAATTCCCTGGCGCTGACACTGAGAAATGGTGGGCATTCCGCGAAAATTGCTCGCTGGGCCCTGTTGTTAGAAAATTACAACTACACAATTGTACATCGCTCGGGGGCTAGCATGCCCCATGCCGATGCTTTAAGTAGAATAGAAACCGCCGCATACGTTGACGAATTAAACCTCGACTTCCAACTCCGAGATGATTTAGAGAAACATGAAATAGCAGATTTCGAACTGCGTGACGGAGTAGTGTACCGTCTGTCCCCGACGAGTGTCCCCCAACTTTATGTCCCTTCCGAAATGATAAATCATGTAATACGAATAGTGCATGAGAAGCTTGGCCATATGGCCACTGAGAAGTGTTGTGCACAAATCAAGAAGCACTACTGGTTTCTGTGTATGAAGTCTTACGTCAACAATTATATTGAAAACTCAAGACAACCGCATCACGCTACACAGTATTCCGAAAGTGCCCCTGCCATTTGATACCATTCATATTGATCATCTATCTATATCAGAATTTCTAAGAGCCAATAATATAATTCATGTGCAGAATGCCACTGCCTCACCCCGGGCCAACGGCCAAGTCGAGCGGGTTAACCGTGTCTTGGGCCCTATGCTAGGCAAACTGACGGAACCGGTTGACCACGCGGATTGGGTCCAACAACTGCCGAACGTAAAGTTTGCATTGAATAACTCTGTCCATTCCACAACAAAATTTGCCGCTTCCGTACTCCTATTCGGGGTGGAACAACGAGGTGTTGTAGTAGATGAACTAACCGAACGGTTGGGTGAGAGGACGGCAGAGGTCGATGCCTCAGAGGTAGACGTCCGAAGATTAGCCTTCCGTAACATTGTCAAGTCTCAAGAATATAATGCTGAGTAATATGCGAAGCATCACCCCCCTGCCGTTAGTTTTGACGAAGGAGATTTCGTAGTTATTAAGAATGAAGATACTTCGGCAGGTACAAACAAAAACTTATCAGACGGTATCGCGGCCCATACGTTGTTCACAATAAACTTCCGAATGACCGATATGTTATCCGAGATGTGGAGGGCTTCCAGGTACGGGGTACTCGAAGCCTCCAAATTAAAGCTATGGGCAGCCCCCGATCAAGATTGCACTTCAGATATCCAAACAAAGGCGACACCAGCCACTTAATGTTATTATTTACCCCTTTTGTTAGCAACTACAATCGAGGTCGATTCCTTGTCAGGACGGCCGAGTTGTAAGATGTCAGTTACTTACGAATTGTGTTAATGGTTTGTACATATATCGAAGTTAGTATTTTAAGCATCGATTGTTATTCTTTCGTTTTCCTTGTCATGATGTTTTTCGGCAATGCTTATGCATTGCCGCCCGCCTGCTTCAGCCTACAAGCCAATTGCTTGTATACTCCTCTGACGTTATTGCGACCAAAGTCCGATGACATCTTCTGTACTGCCGTTGCATTATTTGATTACGATCATATGTTCGATATTTATTTACGATCATATGATCGTTTGGTTTCGTTTTTATGTTTTCTCTGCTCGCTCTTCGGCTTTGGCGACGTTTGGCCTTCTTTCTCGTTTTTGGTGAGCTTTATGCATGCGTGTTTTATACGTTTTGATCGTATGCATGGGTGTTTTATATGTTTTGTTTATATGCATGCGTATATGTATATTTGTGTACATGTACATTTTATGTTTCTCCCTTGTGTCGCTAGCGCTAAGCTTATGTTGACAATGCCTTCGATGTTGCTAGCTTTATATGTTGTCAATTACCGCCATGTTGCTAACACACGCTATGTTGCTATCGCATGTATGCATGTATTGGCGGGGTGGGCCGTATTATGTATATCATGTACATATATAGATACTATATATTTATAAATATAAATGTGAGGGAATGAGTATTATTGAGAAATACACATTATGTGTTTTATATGTTTATATATAAATGTGAGGAAATGAGTATTATTGAGAAATCCATATTATGTGTTTTTTATATACTTGTGCGGTAAGATGTAATATATTAGTATATCTTTTCTCACATTCCCCCCTTTCTTCGGGAGACAAATACCTCCCCACCTCAACATTTTGCGCTTAGTTAGTTCCTTTTTTTTTGTTAGCTCGGTTTGCATCTTTACTTTTTTTTTTTGGCCATTGTAGGCATCTTTTCAAATTGGCGATTCATCGAAGCTTCTTTTCGGATCTTTAGGCAGGTACTGAGCATTATGTTCACGCTAGAAAGGGTGACCAGGAGGAGTTATCCGGGGGGGAAAAATCCAGTAAGCGAGAACGGTCACACTCCGATGACCAGCAAGTTCAAAGGAAAACTCCATCTTAGTTAGTTGGTTTTTTTCCATCCCAGCAACTACCATCGCATCCGAGATCTTCTTGGCCTCAAAATTTTCCATAAGTTTTCTTCTGCAATCGTTAACGCCTTATCTCAACATTGTGACCCGGTCCGGTACTTATTGTAAATAAAACTGGCCTGTGTTAAAACGAGTTAACGCGCGCGTTTAATTCATCCCCCACACAAATACTTGGCAATAAAATTGGGCTCTACCCACTGGAACTCTTCGCCCCACCACAAACATTGGTCCTTCGAGCCGGATATCCTTCCGCTCGCCCCAGCATCGCATCGGTGGAGAATTCTGATAAGTAGAAACGTTTTTATTACCATTTTTTCCAACACATATACATATACATACATACATACCTGCAGTGAAAAGTTTCCCGCTCTTTCCATATCCGATTTCCACATTGCACTTCACTTGCACTTTCGTTGTTTGTTAAACGCGAACAAAAATTTAATAAAAGTAATAAAAAATTCGCACTACAATTATTGTCTTATTGCCGGCCCAGCTGATTGCTTCTATTAGTGCTGGCCCGTGACGAGCGCGATCACGACTTCGATCGCCGTCACGATAATTGTTCCTCTCACGATAAATAAAATATATATGAATTTTTAGGGTGAAAAGAGTCCACAAAATTGAAAAATAAATTTATATAAAATATCCAAGAATAATTTTTCCGCGCCAAATATTAATTTTGGCCCCAGTGCGTGCAAATTTAATTTATTATTTTCTCTCACGATAAAATTCCGAATAAATTGTGCCCTGTTCCGCGGCGACTTGCAAGGCGAAATTTAGTCCAAAAATTCCGGTTTTTATATTTTTTCATAATTTTCAATTTTTTCAAATTATATTATACCGTGTAATTCGAATCCTAGGGCGTATCGGACACGACAAAATTTCGAATTAAATTGTGCCATCTCCTGCTTTGCGTCGTCAGCGAAATTTATTCCAAAATTCCGGTTTTATATTTTTTTTTTTTTTTATAATTTTTGAATTTTTCCAAATTATATAATACCGTGTAATTCGAATCCTAGGGCGTATCCGACACGACAAAATTTCGAATTAAATTGTGCCATCTCCTGCTTTGCGTCGTAAGCAAAATTTATTCCAAAATTCCGGTTTTTATATTTTTTCATAATTTTCGAATTTGTCCAAAATATAAAATACCGTGTAATTTTAATAACCGAGCATTCCAGTCGCGGCCAAAGCTTAGCGCCATTTCGACTAACGTGCAGCATCTAAATAAATTAAACCAAACAATCCAAAAAGGCTGCCGTCGAAATAACGTTGAATGTTTTTAAACCGTTCCCACTGGTCCACATAAATCACACGTAACACACATCGCATTTTTTTCCCCAAAAAATTATTTATTTTCAATTTTGTTTTTGGTTCATATTTCATATTTTTATTTATTTATTTAAAAAAAAAAAAATCCGTGCGGTCCCCATACAGTCCACTGTCAAAGATTCCTTGATCAAAACGATATTCTTCGTGGCTCGATTTTTTTTTCCATCCGACTATGCCCACCGATCCTGCTAAAAGCAGCAACAATTCCGATCGCCTCGCAGTGCCTCGTCGCTACCCTTCGCCATCCACGCGGCCACCTAATCCAAAGGCACCTCGTACGTTCGACACCGTCAAACGGAGTTCTTCCGGTTTCTCGAACCTTGAGTCCGCGCCAAGCGTCTCCAGCGCTACACCTAAAAGAGCTTCCGTATCCAGCCGCACTCCCTCGCCCGCGCTTTCTGATTCCAGCACACTTCCAATTCCAAGTGTCACGGTGTCCGCTCCAGCGTTCAAACTAAGAACCCGTTCCGAGTCTCAATGACTGTCCGACGCTGCCGAAATGTCCATAAGTCACTTCATCGCCGCTTGTGACGGCTTGATCGAATTCGAGGCCAATACAATGGGCTCCCTCGAGGAGGAAGTGCAAGTATATGCCATGAGAATGCACTTGGAACAGACGAAAGTTCTGTGGAACCGAGTCGAAGTTGAGTACTTGTCATGTACGAGAGCCCTCACGGCCGACGCGGGTGAGGAGAGCCGCACCAATGTGGTGACCGTTAAGTCAAAATATGAATACGCGTACATGGTGTACGTACGATGCGGTTCTAGACTAGGAGAACGCATAGAGCGACTGCAGTCGCCCCCTTTGGCTCCCGCGACCCAAAACGCCCCCGAAACTCGCGAGCAGCACGTCCATGCTGGCTATCGGCTACCTCCATGTGAGGTGGACGTTTTCACGGGCGACTACAACCAGTGGCCCACATTCCGCGACCTGTTCACGGCCATGTACGTGAATAACCCACGATTGGCGCCAGTTGAGAAGCTGTATCATCTGGTGTCCAAAACGCGGGGCTAGGCAAAGGCGATCGTTTCCAGCTCCCCATTGACCAACGACGGTTTTCACGCAGCTTGGGAGAACCTGCAGGCTCGCTTCGAGAAAAAGAGGCAGCTCGCTTTCTGGGAGCAATCCATCCCGAACAAGACAGACCTCTCATCCTGGTCCGACCTCAACAACTTCCTTGTGGATCGCTATCGCGTTCTAGAAACGTTGGAAGGTCGAAAGTCCACTCCTGCATTGCAAGTCATCCCTGCAGCCGTCCGCAAATCGGTGCCTCCAACCAAATTCCAGGCGTTGAACACCCAGGTCACTGTCAACCAGGTCTCCTGTAAAGTGTGCGGCAGAGAGAACCACCCAATCCGATTATGTCCGAAGTTCACAGACATGTCTGTCCCAAACCGAATGGCGGCAATCAAGCAGAAAAAGTTGTGCCTCAATTGTTTTGCATGGGGCCATCAGCTGCGAGAGTGTCCGAGTGCTCACAACTGCCATATATGCAAGGAGCGGCACCACACTCTACTCCACCGCGTCAGCGCCTCTGCAGTGGCGCCCCCAGCGGGCAGCCAACAACCACTAACCCCCCGGTCGAATCCATTGAACGGCCAACTTCAAGCCACAGTCTGCAAAACTTTCTGGTATCGTCGCGCCGTAAGGGCTTGCTGGGGACTGCCATGGTGGTACTACGTCATTTAGGCGCTGAATTCCACGCTCGAGCCCTGATTGACACCGGTTCCGAAGGGACATTCCTATCCGAGAGGATGTTCAACTTAATTCGACCACCATACCGTGTCATTGATGCTCAAATCAGTGGCATTTCCCACTGTGTGGCCGCCAGATCCCTCCAAACAAGTGGAAACGTCCGCATTCGTCCTCCCAATTTTAGCTGGAGCCCTACCCTCCTGTCCGTTTTCACAGAAGGTGGATGGAAATATTCCTGACCTGCCGTTGGCAGACCCGCAATTCCATCAAAGTGCTTCGATTGATCTATTGATCGGCGTTGACCTTTTCCCGTATATTCTGAGAGAGCGTATCAAAAAGGATATTTGCGGCTCCCTCGTCGGTCTTGAAACCATATTTGGCTGGGTTCTCTGCGGCCCCATGGACTCCGTCACTCCTGCGACAAATGTCTTCGCTGCCAAGGTTTCCGTCACACCCACCAACGCCAACTTGGAAAAACTCCTCACCAAGTTTTTTTTTTTTTTTTTTTTTTACGCGCGAATCTCAACGGGAGCACTAATTGCCCACACCTCCCGCCCAACCGACCGAGGGGCGCAAGCCGCATAACGCACGGCTCGAGTCGCGGGGACAATTCACAAAACACAGACAAAAAACGACACTAAAGCTAGTTACGTGCTAGATAGGAAAGGATAGAAGTTTTTAGTAAAGGAATCGAGAGCTCTGAACTGATTACATGATAAAGACGATTATAATCGGAACAAAGAACTCGAAAAAGTTCATACATAAGGTAGTTAGTAGTACATCGTGGAAGTGTTAGAGGAATATAGTTTCTAGTAGGTCTACAAGGAACTGTTAGTTTTACTCGGTTCAATAGCTCGGGAGAGTCTATATCCCCGTTAAGGAGCTTGTGCATAAATATGACGCCAAGCATTAATCTACGATTAGAAAGGGAAGGAAGGTCAAGTAAAAGAAGTCTACTAGAGTACGAAGGCAAGTTGATATTACGATCCCAGTTCAGACCACGAAGAGCAAAGAGAAGGAACTGTTTTTGAACTGATTCTATTCTTGCTTAATTTGAATCGTATTGGGGTGACCATATGCAGGTTGCATATTCTAAAATTGGACGAACCAATGAGGTGTAAAGAACCTTGGTTGTATATGGATCGTCAAATTCCTTTGACCATCTTTTAACAAATCCAAGAACACCCATGGCTTTTCCGACAGTAGTGCTTATATGGGACTTAAAAGTCAATTTATGGTCCATAAGTACTCCCAAGTCAATCATCTCATTAAGTCTGGTTAATGGAACCTTGCATTTAGATGTGTTTAGGTTTAATAAATTGTGTCGACACCAAGATTGAAAGTTTTGGAGGTCAGACTGCAACCGTGAAGGTGATATAATATCTCTGTAGCTGAGACAAAGCTTTACATCATCTGCATACATGAGGACACGAGAATGTATTATAACGGATGGAAGATCGTTAATAAAAAGGGTGAATAGCAGTGGTCCCAGATGACTCCCCTGAGGCACCCCCCGAAGTTACTTGGATGGTCCTTGAACTTGAAGACTTGAATAGAACTTTCTGTGTTCTGTCTGTCAGGTATTCACGAATCCAACAAATTAAAGGGCTTGGGAAGCCAATTTCGTTTAATTTTAAAAGAAGAAGTGCATGATTAACAGAATCAAAAGCCTTTCTGAAATCAGTGTAAATGACATCAGTCTGTCTTGCATTCCTAAATCCTTCGATCGTTAAAGATGTAAATTCTAATAGGTTAGTGGTAGTAGATCTACGTTTCACAAACCCATGTTGAGATGGTGAAATAATAGATCTACAAAAATGTTGCAATTGAGAAGTGATCAACTTTTCAAATGCTTTAGGAATAGCGGACAATTTAGAAATACCCCTATAATTGGATGCTTCGGACTTTTTACCATTTTTATGAAGAGGAATTATATAAGATTCCTTCCATATAGACGGAAAATGACAAGATTTAACGGACAACGAAAAAAGTTTTTGAAGTGGCTTACATAGAGCCTCAGCACAAAATCTGAGTACACAACCAGGTATTCCATCAGGACCAGGTGTGTACACAGGTTTTACTAAATTAAGCACGCTAATAAGCGAACTTTCATCGATCGAAGGACTACAAATACAATTAGACCTATTTATCTGATAAGGATACAAAAGATTCGCTCGGTATTCCATTGAGGAATATGTTGTTGTGAAGAAATCAGCAAACAAATCGGCAATCGCTTGATCAGAGTTTTGGGAGGTGGAAGATCTTCCAGCAAAACTGGAAAAGGAAGTTGATAAAAAGTGCGAGCTGCATTTTCGGAAAACCACTAAGAGAAGAGTAGATGGCAAATATGAGGTATCGCTACCGTTCAAGGATCCTGAGAACATCGACCTGGGGCATTCAAGATCGATCGCCATGGCTCAGTTTCTCAGGAATGAAGCGCGGTTGGGAAAGAAACCACCGTGCAATTGGTCGACCTTTGTTGCGAATCGAGCGTCATCCATTTCCAGCAACACTATGGTGGGTGACTGGGCTCATGTGCGGTCCGAGGACAATCCAGCTTATCTAGCCAGCCGAGATGTGACGGCAGCAGACTTGTCGGTAAGCCAATTGTGGTGGCACGGTCCGGAGTGGCTCCGACTACCCCGTGAGTACTGGCCGGCATCTCCTTGCACGGTCCCCGAAACAGAAGTGGAGCAACGAACCCACTGCCACATCGTCACCACGTCGAATACGACCGAGATCGTAGAACGTTTTTCCGATTTCGGTCGAGCTCTAAGGGTGATCGCCTATGTCCGGAGGTTGCTCAGCAGGAGGAAGTATCTCCCCCAACTCTAACTCTCACCCAACAGGAGTTATTCGAGGCCGAAAAGGCCTTAGTGCTAGCTACTCAACAACGTGAGTATCCGACAGAAATCCGATGTCTGTCAAAGGTTCAACCAATTCCCTCATCGAACTCACTCGCAAGCTTGCATCCGTTTCTCGACCAGCAGGGTGTCCTGCGTGCCAGCGGTCGATTGCGAGCATCCGAATCTCTAAGTTACGATGAATGTCACCCAATTCTACTCCCGTACGGCGCTCATCTAACCCAGCTCATCATCCGATTCACGCACCGTATTACGTTGCATGGAGGCAACCAACTGATGATCCGATTCCTTAGGGCTAAGTTCTGGATTCCAAAGGTTAAAAATGCTGTCAAAGCCCTCATCCGTGGCTGTAAGGCCTGCGTCCTGCACAAGCGCCGTCAGCAGATGCAACTGATGGGTGATCTGCCCCGAGGGCGGGTAACTTTCTCCAGACCCTCCACGTATACTGGTCTTGATTTCGCCGGTCCCTTTGAGATCAAAAATTATACAGGAAGGGCATGCCTAATCACGAAAGGATACGTGTGTGTCTTCGTGTGTTTCAGTACCAAGGCCATCCACCTTGAAGCTACGTCCGATCTGACGACAGAAAAATTCCTGGCGGCCTTTTCCCGTTTCGTATCGCGAAGACGATGCCCGCAGCGTATCTATTCCGACAATGGCAAAACATTCGTTGGCGCGTCAAAAGCCATGATCAGCAGATCGTGTCCTGGAATTTCATTCCACCCAGCGCTCCGCACATGGGTGGACTCTGGGAGGCGGGGGTGAAGAGTTTTAAGACTCTGTTCTACAAATCCACAGCCAATTTGCGCTACACCTTCGAGGAGCTCTCTACCCTGTTGTGTCGGATAGAGGCGTGCCTGAACTCGCGTCCCATTTTTTCCCATGAGTGTAGATCCGGAGGATCTTTTGGCCTTGAGTCCTGGTCATTTCTTGGTGGGAGGCCCCCTAGTATCCATCGCAGAGCCACGATCACGGAGGAGCCCATGTCCTTGATTAATCGCTGGCAGCGGCTCAAGGCTGTTCACCACCAGTTCTGTCAGCGGTGGAAGGACGAGTACCTCAAGGAGCTACAGAAGCGAAACAAATGGAAGCTCCCCAGCCGAAATCTCCAAGTTGGCGACCTCGTAATCATTTATGAGGTCAACTTACCGCCCTCAGAGTGGCGGTTGGGGCGAGTAGAACTCGTCCATCCCGGCGCTGACGGTTTAGTACGAGTCGTCGATGTTCGCACTTCACGCGGCTCCATCAAAAGGCCGGTCGCAAAGCTCATTCTGCTTGTCAGCGACTCCGACCCCGCTTCCTCCCAGTAGCGAAGCGGTGGCGCCCATTGTTTCGTCTTACTGTCCTTTTTCTCCTCCTCATATGATCGTTCGCTTCGTGTGCCACTTAAATTGTTTTCTGCCATGCTTAATCCTCATTTTTTTTTGTTCCTTTCTTCTCCTAGAATCCAGTTTTTTTTTTTTTTTTTCATGGCAAGTCATGGCTCCCAGAGGTCCTCGTTCCGACCGCTCCGAGGCCCGCCAAGGTCGCGGGACAAGTGCCTACCGATGCCGAGTCTTACGCTGAGTCCATGCGCTCCGACAGTGCAAGCGCAGTGCTCATCAATAAGTACTGCCCCAACTGTTTAGCGCACGAGCACTCGTCCGGGTCGTGTCGGAAAATAGGCGGATGTCGGCGTTGTGGAGAGGCCCATCACACCCTACTGCACTCCACGGAATATTCCAAGCGCAAACGGGCACCGCAACAGGCCGACAGAGAAGCGGCTCGCAGAGCGTCGCCCTCACCGACCCGAGCTCGCAGCTCATCCAAGCCCAGCAGAGCCAGACCCAACGGCAGGTCACCCAGCTCCAGGCGATCCAAGTCAGCCGGCGGCTCTCCCCGAGAATTGACGTTTTCTTCGCTTCTACAGCTGCAGGTGACAACGGTGATGCCGACCGCCGTGGTTAAAATCGGCAACGGTCGCTAGGAATTCGAGACTCGGGTCCTTTTGGACGCCTGCACGTCAGCGAGTCGCATCAGCGCATCCTATGCGGCAGCTCTCGGGTTAGCGGTCACTCGAGTGGGCAAAGACGATGCCTGCCACGCCACCATCAGATCCCGGACTGACCCGGCATTCAAGAAGGACGTGATCCTCCAGGTAGAGGCTGGCCTCCGGGTAAATACTCCCATCCGGCAGGTCACCAAAGCCGTCCGGAAAAATTTTTCCACCCTGGTGTTGGCGGACCCGATGTTCCACCGCCCATCGTCCATATTCGTCGTGCTGGGGGCAGACCTCTATCCTGAGGTCATCCAGCCCGGTTGTGTCCCGGGCCATGGCGGCACTCCCGCAGCCCAAAGCACCGTGTTCGGGTGGATCCTGTGCCATCTAGGCGCTCCAGAACGCAGCCGCTCCCCATCCTATCCAGTCCACCCGGGCTATTGCAGCTTGTTGCAAGGGGGGCGGTATGTTCACGCTAGAAAGGGTGACCAGGAGGAGTTATCCGGGGGGGAAAAAGCCAGTAAGCGAGAACGGTCACACTCCGATGACCAGCAAGTTCAAAGGAAAACTTCATCTTAGTTAGTTGGTTTTTTTCCATCCCGGCAACTACCATCGCATCCGAGATCTTCTTGGCCTCAAAATTTTCCATAAGTTTTCTTCTGCAATCGTTAACGCCTTATCTCAACATTGTGACCCGGTCCGGTACTTATTGTGAATAAAACTGGCCTGTGTAATTAAAACGAGTTAACGCGCGTTGTTAATTTCATTATCATCCTCAACTTCCTTGGTATTAATTGGGCTCTACCCATTAGAAGTCTTCGCCCCACCACAAACACATATTATATTAACACGCTCGGCTCATTCTGCATCTTTTCTTGATTTTTATTTTTACTTATCTCTAAATTTCATGTTTTTCTCCTAATCTATACCTTATATTTACATCCTACGTTATACTACCAACTAACTTATTTCCCTATATTCCACTATTTTCTCCTACAACTAACTTATTTCCCTATATTTCAATTTTTTTTTTCTCCTACAACTAACTTATTTAATTTACTACCCTACCCTTAAACTCACAGCACCTCCTCCAACACCCGTGCTCGCCACCATTCTAATGCGGCATCGCACTCGGCCGACCCACACTACCCGTGCTTGTCGGGCTCCACTACCCATCGCCTGCACCACGATTACGACGGCGAGTGGCCACCCAATTTCTTCCACCTCACGCCACCTCTGGTGCCCTGAAGGCACTGGCACCGACCTTTACCTTTACCTTTTCGAGTCAGCCATCGCGGGTTCCGTGGATATGGCTGCTTTGGTGTTTGCCCTTTTTTGGCCTTGCAGGCTTGAGGCAATTGCCGGCGCTGCCCATTGGAACACTGTTGTGTCCCGGTGCATCCACTGGTCGCACTGACTCTACCCACTGGTCCCGCCGCGGCGATCCAGGGGCGTCGTCGGTGGCCGTGTGATGACCTTGGTCGTCATCCTGCCAATATTCGAAATCCGCCGGCTCTTCATTACTGCTGTGTAGCTCGCAGTAAGCCAGAAAGCTGGATTTACCGAGGGCACTGGCGATGGTGCCTCCTCTGGCCTACAAAATTCATTATAAAATGCCTATTTTACCCGTGGGCGGCCTTGGTGGCTGCCACTGTCCAGCCTCCTCCTCTTCCGCCTACACTAGGTCGACAACTTCATCCACAACTACCTATGGTGCATCCACCATCCATAGAAGACGGGCCTTCTATTTGTGCCCCCATCCAGCGCAACTCCTCTTCGACTTCTGCAATCAGTCCCGCCAGGCTGTCGGAGACTATATCTTCGTCTTCGAAATCATCATCCTCTTCCTCAAAGTCATCCTCCTCTTCTACGTCGCTCCCCACGTCCTCTTTTCTAAAGTGATTTTCGTTTCTGGCAGCGTTGACTGCGAAACCTAGCATTGCCTCTGCTCAAACGCATGCAACGCATTCGTGTGCCTTTCTTACTCACTTACACCTACACTGTGCGTGTGAGTGCTCTCTCGCGAATTCGAAGCGCCTATGCGTGTGATGTTGCGATTGAACTTTCTCAATTGATTTATGCGTTTGATATTGCGAATGCTATTTCTCTTTTCTTTATTCGTATACGCATAAATTGACCAATCGCTGATCTTGAATATATGAATTTAATATACCCTGCACCCATAGGGTAAAAGGGTATATTAAAGTCGCTAAAATGTATGTAACAGGCAGAAATATACATTTCTGACCCCATAAAGTATATATATTCTTGATCTCAGCATCACTAGCCGAGTCGATTGAGCCATGTCCGTCTGTCCGTCCGTCTGTCCGTCCGTCTGTATGAACACCTAGATCTCGGAGACTATAAGAGCTAGTGCGCCCACTTCCGCCCCCGCATATCGGGAAAACGTATTACTAGAGCTGTATTGAAGATATCGTATTCTCACTCAATGTCGGCAGGGATGACATGCTTGCTTCATTTTTTTTTTTTTGCATCAAGCTGAGTGCGTGCCATTGTCTCCACGTATTTTGTGCGTACGATGATGTTGTTGTTTAACTTAGATTCCGTGGTATTTTCCAATTTTTGTATTTGTTTTTATACATATATTTCTTGATTTTTTTTTTTTTTTTGATAGTTTTATATTTGTATATACATATATATATATAGTAATATATCCGCCTCCCCATATAATACCACTCTTATTACTTTATTATAAACAATGCACCCCATCTTTAAAATGCTAACTCAGCAAATCTTGACCATCTTTTATTTTGTTATAAACAATTCACCCCATCCAATTCCAAATGCAAGCTAAGCAAATCTTGACCCCTTTTTATATTATAAACAAATGACCCCATCTAACTCATACGCGCAGCTGCAGCGTCCAAAACAAGAAGATCACTTTACACCCTTTTCGTTGGAAATCATTATCCAAAACAAATCTTCGAAATGACCAATCAGAATCGATCAGGCCACTTTAGACAACTCCCAAAAATCACGCCACCCCCGACAAACCTCCTATAAATAATCTTAGAACTTTAAGGCATCAGTTTTTAGTTCTTCTTTACACTCGATACGCGAACAGTTCAGTTCTCTCTTACACTTGATACGCGAACAGTTCAGTTCTTGATACGCGAACACTTCTGTTGGAGTTTAGTTCTCCTTTACATTTTTGATTCGCGATTCCTTTTTATATTTAACACACAAGCAGTTAGTTCAGCATTAAGTGCACGTTAATATAAATATCCTTTGTAAAAGAACAACTCCGTTGAAATTAAATAAAGACATTTTTTTTAATCAATCCCGATGCACTATTCACCTTTATTAATCGTATTGACTACATACTCTCCATGTATTTTACTGACGATACCCGTCAAAAACATATGATGCTTGGGTACATTGATCGCAGTATCAGCGGTGATAGGTTATGCGTACCCTGGGAACAACAACCTTAACTACCTGGACCGACCTAAATTTGCATCCTTGTACCTGGAACGCGTTTTTAACGTGAGGTTGCATTATTTTTTTTAATTTTTGCAAGGGTATACAAACTTCGGCAGAGCCGAAGTTAGCTTCTTTGATATTTTTTTATTCCAAGCCTTCGGATGGCTTAAATTTTCTGCCGATTCCACTTGAATTGGGTAAAAACGTGTGGCGATCCACCTTGTGGATTTGTGTGTGGCCTTTTTTTTATACCCTTGCAGAGGGTATTATAAAATTGGTCAGATGTTTGTAACGCATAGAAATATACGTTTCCGACCCCATAAAGTATATATATTCTTGATCAGCATCAACAGCCGAGTCGATTGAGACATGTCCGTCTGTCCGTCCGTCCGTCTGTCCGTCCGTCCGTCCGTCCGTCCGTCCGTCCGTCCGTCCGTCTGTCTGTTTAGCCAGACGTTTTCGAGCTTAAATTTTAAGCTACATGGTTGAAACATGAAAAGTTAAGTTCCTCAATCGATGATGTAGGTTAAGTTTAAAAATTAGTCGGATCGGATGATTATCACCGGAGTTATTAACTAAAACGTGGAGGTACCTCGAGTAAAATAAGCAGTTTTCTTTGGCAGCAAAGAAACAAAAACAAATTCCAAGCAATCACACACACACATACATATGCAAAAATTGGTCACCACGCGGTGTGTGAGAGAGACAGAAACATTTGCGTTGTGTTGTTGCACAGAACGAAATTTAAAGAGCGAGATGCCATGAGCTTGCTATGTACATATATGTACATATATGTATGTATGTCGAACTAGCTTAAGTGAGTTAAGTGAGGATGGTGAAGTAGTACGTAAAGATCGGTCGCACGATGGTTCGGTGTTTGGTGTGTTCGATTCTCGGTGAATTCGGGAAAATTTTTAGTTGAGTTTTCTCTTTAATTACTTTAAAAATTTTGTTTTTAAATTAAATAATAAAACAATGAAGCTGCAAGGGTATACAAACTTCGGCAGAGCCGAAGTTAGCTTCTTTGATATTTTTTCTTGTATAAGTTGCCGAAATATAAAAACACAAGTCAAATAATTTTAAGCACACATCTGTACTTTTTCCACTTTTTGGGTATTGGAATGTAATAGAAAAGACTGCACGAGGTGGAACATGCCCTTTTATACCCTCGGCTTAATCGAAAGCTCTAATTTTCTTCTCTGAAGTTGGCTGTGTCACTGGTCAGATTAAAGCTGCATTGCGCCCTCTATTCATCAATTGATAACCAAACATTCAAGCAGTGCTAGGGACTTTAAATCGCATGCGAGAATTTTTTTTTCTTACGCGCCTAACTAACGATTTAAAAGCCAGCCTGCCAAAAACTTTAAATTCTTTTAATAGAATCCCGACCATTACAGTAGCACCCACTATTTTTATCGGACTTTAAAAACAT
>JAECWY010000977.1:0-11819 GCA_018151275.1 Drosophila prosaltans | reverse complement strand
ATCCATAGGGATATCGAAATCGATATGGATATCGAAATCCATAGGGATATCGAAATCCATAGGGATATCGAAATCCATAGGGATATCGAAATCCATAGGGATATCGAAATCCATAGGGATATCGAAATCGATATGGATATCGAAATCCATAGGGATATCGAAATCGATATGGATATCGAAATCCATAGGGATATCGAAATCGATATGGATATCGAAATCGATATGGGATATCGAAATCCATAGGGATATCGAAATCGATATGGATATCGAAATCGATATGGATATCGAAATCGATATGGATATCGAAATCCATAGGGATATCAAAATCGGATATCGAAATCGATATGGATATCGAAATCGAAATATGGATATCGAAATCCATAGGGATATCGAAATCGATATGGATATCGAAAATCCATAGGATATCGAAATCCATATGAAAGATACGAAATCCATCGAAACCGATATGGATATCGAAATCCATAGGGATATCGAAATCGAAATATAGAAACCAATAGGGAAAATCGAAATCCATAGGGATATCGAAATCGATATGGATATCGAAATCCATAGGGATATCGAAATCGATATGGATATCGAAATCAATAGGGATATCGAAATCCATAGGGATATCGAAATCGATATGGATATCGAAATCCATAGGGATATCGAAATCGATATGGATATCGAAATCCATAGGGATATCGAAATCGATATGGATATCGAAATCCATAGGGATATCGAAATCAATATGGAATATCGAAATCGATAAGGATATCGAAATCGATATGGATATCGAAATCGATATGGATATCGAAATCCATATGGGATATCGAAATCCATAGGGATATCGAAATCGATATGGATATCGAAATCCATAGGGATATCGAAATCCATAGGGATATCGAAATCCATAGGGATATCGAAATCGATATGGATATCGAAATCGATATGGATATCGAAATCGATATGGATATCGAAATCCATAGGGACATCGAAATCGATATGGAAATCCATAGGAATATTGAAATCCATAGGGATACGGATATCGAAATCCATAAGGATATCGAAATCCATACGGGATATCGAAAACTCAATATGGATATCGAAATCGCATATGGATATCGAAATCCATAGGGATATCGAAATCGATATGGATATCGAAATCCATAGGGATATCGAAATCGATATGGATATCGAAATCCATAGGGATATCGAAAATCCATAGGGATACGGATATATCGAAATCCAGGATATCGAAATCGAAATATCGAAATGGATATCGAAATCGATAGGGATATCGAAATCCATAGGGATATCGAAATCGATATGGATATCGAAATCCATAGGGATATCGAAATCCATATGGATATATCGAAATCCATAGGGATATCGAAATCGATATGGATATCGAAAATCCATAGGGATATCGAAATCGATATGGATATCGAAATCGATATGGATATCGAAATCCATAGGGATATCGAAATCCATAGGGGATATCGAAATCGATATGGATATCGAAATCGATATGGATATCGAAATCGATATGGATATCGAAATCCATATGGATATCGAAATCCATAGGGATATCGAAATCCATATGGATATCGAAATCCATATGGATATCGAAATCCATAGGGATATCGAAATCCATAGGGATATCGAAATCCATAGGGATATCGAAATCGATATGGATATCGAAATCCATAGGGATATCGAAATAAGGATATCGAAATCGGAATACGGATATCGAAATCCATATGGATATCGAAATCCATAGGATATCGAAATCGATATGGATATCGAAATCAATATGGATATCGAAATCCATAGGGATATCGAAATCGATATGGATATCGAAATCCATATGGATATCGAAATCGATATGGATATCGAAATCGATATGGATATCGAAATCCATAGGGATATCGAAATCGATATGGATATCGAAATCGATATGGATATCGAAATCGATATGGATATCGAAATCGATATGGATATCGAAATCCATAGGGATATCGAAATCGATATGGATATCGAAAATCGATATGGATATCGAAATCGATATGGGATATCGAAATCCATAGGGATATCGAAATCCATAGGGATATCGAAATCCATATGGATATCGAAATCCATAGGGATATCGAAATCGATATGGATATCGAAATCGATATGGATATCGAAATCCATAGGGATATCGAAATCGATATGGATATCGAAATCCATAGGGATATCGAAATCCATATGGATATCGAAATCGATATGGATATCGAAATCCATATAGGGATATCGAAATCGATATGGATATCGAAATCGATATGGATATCGAAATCCATAGGGATATCGAAATCGATATGGATATCGAAATCGATATGGATATCGAAATCGATATGGATATCGAAATCGATATGGATATCGAAATCGATATGGATATCGAAATCGATATGGATATCGAAATCGATATGGATATCGAAATCACATAGGGATATCGAAATCCATAGGGATATCGAAATCGATATGGATATCGAAATCCATAGGGATATCGAAATCGATATGGATATCGAAATCCCATAGGGATATCGAAATCGATATGGATATCGAAATCCATAGGGATACGGATATCGAAATCCATATGGGATATCGAAATCCATAGGGATATCGAAATCGATAGGGATATCGAAATCCAATAGGGATATCGAAATCGATAGGGATATCGAAATCCATATGGATATCGAAATCGATATGGATATCGAAATCCATAGGGATATCGAAATCGATATGGATATCGAAACCCATAATAGAAATCGATATGGATATCGAAATCCATAGGGATATCGAAATCCATAGGATATATCAGAAATCCATATGGATATCGAAATCGATATGGATATCGAAATCCATAGGGATATCGAAATCGATATGGATATCGAAATCCATAGGGATATCGAAATCGATATGGATATCGAAATCGATATGGATATCGAAATCGATATGGATATCGAAATCCATAGGGATATCGAAATCCATATGGATATCGAAATCGATATGGATATCGAAATCCATAGGGATATCGAAATCCATAGGGATATCGAAATCGATATGGATATCGAAATCCATATGGATATCGAAATCCATAAAGGGATATCGAAATCGATATGGATATCGAAATCGATATGGATATCGAAATCCATAGGGATATCGAAACCCGCAGAAATCGATATGGATATCGAAATCCATAAGGATATATCGAAATCGATATGGATATCGAAATCCATAGGGATATCGAAATCGATATGGATATCGAAATCGATATGGATATCGAAATCGATATGGATATCGAAATCCATAGGGATATCGAAATCGATATGGATATCGAAATCCCATAGGGATATCGAAATCATATGGGATATCGAAATCCATAGGGATATCGAAATCGATATGGATATCGAAATCCATAGGGATATCGAAATCGATATACCCAAAATCGATATAGGATATCGAAATCGATATGGAAATCGAAATCGATAAGGATATCGAAATCCATAGGGATATCGAAATCGATATGGATATCGAAATCCATAGGGATATCGAAATGATATCGAAATCCATACGAAATCGATATGGATATCGAAATCCATAGGGATATCGAAATCGATATGGATATCGAAACCCATAGGGATATCGAAATCCATAGGAATATCGAAATCCATAGGGATATCGAAATCGATATGGATATCGAAATCCATAGGGATATCGAAATCGATATGGATATCGAAATCCATAGGAATATCGAAATCGATATGGATATCGAAATCCATAGGGATATCGAAATCCATAGGAATATCGAAATCCATAGGGATATCGAAATCGATATGGATATCGAAATCGATATGGATATCGAAATCAATATGGATATCGAAATCCATAGGGATATCGAAATCGATATGGATATCGAAATCGATATGGATATCGAAATCCATAGGGATATCGAAATCGATATGGATATCGAAATCGATATGGATATCGAAATCGATATGGATATCGAAATCGATATGGATATCGAAATCCATAGGGATATCGAAATCCATAGGGATATCGAAATCCATAGGGATATCGAAATCGATATGGATATCGAAATCCATAAGGATATCGAAATCCATAGGGATATCGAAATCCATATGGATATCGAAATCCATAGGGATATCGAAATCCATAGGGATAACCATAAGGATATCGAAATCCATAGGGATATCGAAATCGATATGGATATCGAAATCCATAGGGATATCGAAATCCATAGGGATACCGAAATCGATATGGATATCGAAATCCATAGGGATATCGAAATCGATATGGATATCGAAATCCATAGGGATATCGAAATCGATATGGATATCGAAATCCATAGGGATATCGAAATCGATATGGATATCGAAATCCATAGGGATATCGAAATCCATAGGAATATCGAAATCCATAGGGATATCGAAATCGATATGGATATCGAAATCCATAGGAATATCGAAATCCATAGGATATCGAAATCGATATGGATATCGAAATCGATATGGATATCGAAATCGATATGGATATCGAAATCCATAGGGATATCGAAATCGATATGGATATCGAAATCCATAGGGATATCGAAATCGATATGGATATCGAAATCCATAGGGATATCGAAATCGATATGGATATCGAAATCCGATATGGATATCGAAATCCATAGGGATATCGAAATCCATAGGGATATCGAAATCGATATGGATATCGAAATCGATATGGATACCGAAATTGATATGGATATCGAAATCCATACGGATATCGAAATCCAAATGGATATCGAAATCCATAGGGATATCGAAATCCATAGGGATATCCATAGGGATATCGAAATCCATAGGAATATCGAAATCGATATGGATATCGAAATCGATAATGGATATCGAAATCCATAGGGATATCGAAATCGATATGGATATCGAAATCGATATGGATATCGAAATCGATATGGATATCGAAATCGATATGGATATCGAAATCCATATGGATATCGAAATCCATATGGATATCGAAATCCATAGGGATATCGAAATCGATATGGATATCGAAATCCATAGGAATATCGAAATCGATATGGATATCGAAATCGATATGGATATCGAAATCCATAATCGAAATCCATATGGATATCGAAATCCATATGGATATCGAAATCGATATGGATATCGAAATCCATAGGGATATCGAAATCCATAGGGATATCGAAATCGATATGGATATCGAAATCCATAGGGATATCGAAATCCATATGGATATCGAAATCGATATGGATATCGAAATCAAAATGGATATCGAAATCCATATGGATATCGAAATCCATAGGGATATCGAAATCGATATGGATATCGAAATCCATAAATCGAAAATCGATATGGATATCGAAATCCATATGGATATCGAAATCCATATGGATATCGAAATCCATATGGATATCGAAATCGAATATGGATATCGAAATCCATAGGGATATCGAAATCGATATGGATATCGAAATCCATATGGATATCGAAATCCATATGGATATCGAAATCCATAGGGATATCGAAATCGATATGGATATCGAAATCCATAGGGATATCGAAATCGAAATGGATATCGATATAGAAATCCATAGGGATACCGAAATCGATATGGATATCGAAATCCATATGGATATCGAAAATGGATATCGAAATCCATATGGATATCGAATATGGATATCGAAATCCATAGGGATATCAAAAACGATAGGGATATCGAAATCCATAGGGATATCGAAATCCATAGGGATATCGAAATCGATATGGATATCGAAATCGACATGGATATCGAAATCCATAGGGATATCGAAATCGATATGGATATCGAAATCGATATGGATATCGAAATCCATAGGGATATCGAAATCGATATGGATATCGAAATCCATATGGATATCAAAATCCATAGGGATATCGAAATCCATATGGATATCGAAATCGATATGGATATCGAAATCCATAGGGATATCGAAATCGATATGGATATCGAAATCCATAGGGATATCGAAATCGATATGGATATCGAAATCGATATGGATATCGAAATCCATATGGATATCGAAATCCATATGGATATCGAAATCCAAATGGATATCGAAATCCATAGGGATATCGAAATCCATATGGATATCGAAATCCATAGGGATATCGAAATCGATATGGATATCGAAATCCATATGGATATCGAAATCCATAGGGATATCGAAATCCATAGGGATATCGAAATCGATATGGATATCGAAATCGATATGGATATCGAAATCCATAGGGATATCGAAATCCATATGGATATCGAAATCCATATGGATATCGAAATCGATATGGATATCGAAATCCATAGGGATATCGAAATCGAATATGGATATCGAAATCCATATGGGATATCGAAATCCATATGGATATCGAAATCCATAGGGATATCGAAATCGATATGGATATCGAAATCCATAGGGATATCGAAATCGATACGGAATCCATAGAGGATATCGAAATCCATATGGATATCGAAATCCATATGGATATCGAAATCCATATGGATATCGAAATCCATAGGGATATCGAAATCGATATGGATATCGAAATCCATAGGGATATCGAAATCCATAGGGATATCGAAATCCATATGGATATCGAAATCCATAGGGATATCGAAATCCATATGGATATCGAAATCCATATGGATATCGAAATCCATATGGATATCGAAATCCATATGGATATCGAAATCCATAGGGATATCGAAATCCATATGGATATCGAAATCCATAGGGATATCGAAATCGATATGGATATCGAAATCCATAGGGATATCGAAATCCATATGGATATCGAAATCCATAGGGATATCGAAATCCATATGGATATCGAAATCCATATAGGATATCGAAATCGATATGGATATCGAAATCCATAGGGATATCGAAATCGATATGGATATCGAAATCCATATGGATATCGAAATCCATAGGGATATCGAAATCGATATGGATATCGAAATATCGAAATCGATATGGATATCGAAATCGATATGGATATCGAAATCGATATGGATATCGAAATCCCATATGGATATCGAAATCCATAGGGATATCGAAATCCATAGGGATATCGAAATCCATATAAGGATATCGAAATACGATATGGAAAATCGAAATCCATATGGGATATCGAAATCGATATGGATATCGAAATCCATAGGGATATCGAAATCGATATGGATATCGAAATCCATATGGATATCGAAATCCATAGGGATATCGAAATCGATATGGATATCGAAATCGATATGGATATCGAAATCCATAGGGATATCGAAATCGATATGGATATCGAAATCCATAGGGATATCGAAATCCATATGGATATCGAAATCGATATGGATATCGAAATCGATATGGATATCGAAATCCATATGGATATCGAAATCCATATGGATATCGAAATCGATATGGATATCGAAATCGATATGGATATCGAAATCCATAGGGATATCGAAATCCATATGGATATCGAAATCCATATGGATATCGAAATCCATATGGATATCGAAATCCATAGGGATATCGAAATCGATATGGATATCGAAATCGATAGGATATCGAAATCCATAGGGATATCGAAATCGATATGGATATCGAAATCGAATAGGGATATCGAAATCGATATGGATATCGAAATCCATAGGGATATCGAAATCGATAGGATATCGAAATCGATATGGATATCGAAATCGATATGGATATCGAAATCGATATGGATATCGAAATCGATATGGATATCGAAATCGATATGGATATCGAATATCGAAATCGATATGGATATCGAAATCGATATGGATATCGAAATCCATAGGGATATCGAAATCGATATGGATATCGAAATCGATATGGATATCGAAATCCATATGGATATCGAAATCGATATGGATATCGAAATCGATATGGATATGGATATCGAAATCGATATGGATATCGAAATCGATATGGATATCGAAATCCATAGGGATATCGAAATCGATATGGATATCGAAATCGATATGGATATCGAAATCCATATGGATATCGAAATCGATATGGATATCGAAATCCATGGGATATATCGAAATCGATATGGATATCGAAATCCATCGATATCGAAATCCATAGGGATATCGAAATCGATATGGATATCGAAATCGATATGGATATCGAAATCGATATGGATATCGAAATCGATATGGATATCGAAATCGATATGGATATCGAAATCCATAGGGATATCGAAATCGATATGGATATCGAAATCCATAGGGATATCGAAATCCATATGGATATCGAAATCGATATGGATATCGAAATCGATATGGATATCGAAATCCATAGGGATATCGAAATCGATATGGATATCGAAATCGATATGGATATCGAAATCCATAGGGATATCGAAATCGATATGGATATCGAAATCGATATGGATATCGAAATCGATATGGATATCGAAATCGATATGGATATCGAAATCGAAAACGATATCGATATAAATCGGATATCGAAATCGATATGGATATCGAAATCGATATGGATATCGAAATCGATATGGATATCGAAATCGATATGGATATCGAAATCGATATGGATATCGAAATCCATAGGGATATCGAAATCCATAGGGATATCGAAATCGATATGGGTATTGAAATCAATAGGGATATCGAAATCGATATGGATATCGAAATCGATATGGATATCGAAATCGATATGGATATCGAAATCGATATGGATATCGAAATCGATAGGGATATCGAAATCGATATGGATATCGAAATCGATATGGATATCGAAATCGATCGAAATCGATATGGATATCGAAATCGATATGGATATCGAAATCGATATGGATATCGAAATCCATATGGATATCGGATATCGAAATCGATATGGATATCGAAATCCATAGGGATATCGAAATCGATATGGATATCGAAATCGATATGGATATCGAAATCGATATGGATATCGAAATCCATATGGATATCGAAATCCATAGGGATATCGAAATCGATATGGATATCGAAATCCATAGGGATATCGAAATCGATATGGATATCGAAATCCATAGGGATATCGAAATCGATATGGATATCGAAATCGATATGGATATCGAAATCCATAGGGATATCGAAATCGATATGGATATCGAAATCGATATGGATATCGAAATCCATAGGGATATCGAAATCGATATGGATATCGAAATCCATATGGATATCGAAATCGATATGGATATACGAAATCGAATATGGATATCGAAATCGATATGGATATCGAAATCGAAATATGGATATCGAAATCGATATGGATATCGAAATCGATATGGATATCGAAATCGATATGGATATCGAAATCCATATGGATATCGAAATCGATATGGATATCGAAATCGATATGAGGATATCGAAATCGATATGGATATCGAAATCGATATGGATATCGAAATCGATATGGATATCGAAATCGATATGGATATCGAAATCGATATGGATATCGAAATCCATAGGGATATCGAAATCGATATGGATATCGAAATCGATATGGATATCGAAATCCATAGGGATATCGAAATCGATATGGATATCGAAATCGATATGGATATCGAAATCGATATGGATATCGAAATCCAAGGGATATCGAAATCGATAGGATATCGAAATCCATATGGATATCGAAATCGATATGGATATCGAAATCCATAGGGATATCGAAATCGATATGGATATCGAAATCCATATGGATATCGAAATCGATATGGATATCGAAATCCATAGGGATATCGAAATCGATATGGATATCGAAATCGATATGGATATCGAAATCGATATGGATATCGAAATCGATATGGATATCGAAATCGATATGGATATCGAAATCGATATGGATATCGAAATCCATATGGATATCGAAATCGATATGGATATCGAAATCGATATGGATATCGAAATCGATATGGATATCGAAATCGATATGGATATATCGAAATCAGATATCGAAATATGGATATCGAAATCGATATGGATATCGAAATCGATATGGATATCGAAATCCATAGGGATATCGAAATCGATATGGATATCGAAATCGATATGGATATCGAAATCCATATGGATATCGAAATCGATATGGATATCGAAATCCATAGGGATATCGAAATCGATAATCGATATGGATATCGAAATCGATATGGATATCGAAATCCATATGGATATCGAAATCGATAGGATATCGAAATCGATATGGATATCGAAATCGATATGGATATCGAAATCGATGAGATATCGAAATCGATATGGATATCGAAATCGATATGGATATCGAAATCGATATGGATATCGAAATCCATATGGATATCGAAATCGATATGGATATCGAAATCCATAGGGATATCGAAATCCATATGGATATCGAAATCGATATGGATATCGAAATCGATATGGATATCGAAATCGATATGGATATCGAAATCGATATGGATATCGATATCGAAATATAGGGATATCGAAATCGATATGGATATCGAAATCGATATGGATATCGAAATCCATAGGGATATCGAAATCCATAGGGATATCGAAATCGAAATCGATATGGATATCGAAATCGATATGGATATCGAAATCCATAGGGATATCGAAATCGATATGGATATCGAAATCCATAGGGATATCGAAATATAGGATATCGAAATCCATATGGGATATCGAAATCCAAATAGGATATCGAAATCGATATGGATATCGAAATCCATAGGGATATCGAAATCCATAGGGATATCGAAATCGAAATCATAGGATATCGAAATCCATAGGGATATCGAAAATCCATATGGATATCGAATATGGATATCGAAATCATAGGATATCGAAATCCATAGGGATATCGAAATCGATATGGATATCGAAATCGATATGGATATCGAAATCCATAGGGATATCGAAATCCATAGGGAAATCCAATATGGATATCGAAATCGATATGGATATCGAAATCCATAGGGATATCGAAATCCATAGGGATATCGAAATCCATATGGATATCGAAATCCATAGGGATATCGAAAATCCATATCGAAATCGATATGGATATCGAAATCGATATGGATATCGAAATCCATATGGATATCGAAATCGATATGGGATATCGAAATCGATATGGATATCGATAATACGAAATCCATAGGATATCGAAATCCATAGGGATATCGAAATCGATATGGATATCGAAATCCATAGGGATATCGAAATCGATATGGGATATCGAAATCCATAGGGATATCGAAATCGATATGGATATCGAAATCCATAGGGATATCGAAATCGATATGGATATCGAAATCCATAGGGATATCGAAATCCATATGGATATCGAAATCCATAGGGATATCGAAATCCATAGGGATATCGAAATCGATATGGATATCGAAATCCATAGGGATATCGAAATCGATATGGATATCGAAATCCATATGGATATCGAAATCCATAGGGATATCGAAACCGATATGGGTATTGAAATCCATAGGGATATCGAAATCGATATGGATATCGAAATCCATAGGGATATCGAAATCGATATGGATATCGAAATCCATAGGGATATCGAAATCGATATGGATATCGAAATCCATAGGGATATCGAAATCCATATGGATATCGAAATCCATAGGGATATCGAAATCCATAGGGATATCGAAATC
>JAECWY010000973.1:0-101217 GCA_018151275.1 Drosophila prosaltans | reverse complement strand
GTGGAATGTCTGCAAGAGATCTCAATGCCAGTCGCAACCGCAGCAACAGCATTTTGCGCTGTAACTACTGAGGCAGATGACGCTTTGTTAAAACTTTATTGGGAATATTCCTGGGAGAAGATATTCGCCCGGACACATCGGAAACTACAACCGATATCGAGTCAGCTTGCGGGGCACTATTACCAGGGGAAATGTCAATCGTCCTGCAACTGCGGCTACTGCTGGACTCCTTAATGATATCAGTTGCTGAGCATTTGGAGTTAATGGGTCAATCAACGATGCCGGAGCCGAGGGCAGCCGAGGGAAGCAGAGATGCCGGCGGATCGGGAGAGAAATTCCGAGGGCTAGTCTTCTTCCGCTTCGGTGACTCGTTTAATAGTTTATAACTATTAAACTGAGTTTCCAGAGACGAAAACTCATCACAAAGTTTCAGAAAACCAGCCGACAGGGATTTAAATCCCTCTCTCGTCCGACACATAAATAGACGCCTATTCTTTTTTACGTCCCGGCACTCTTCACAACTCCATTTTAGGCCCCCACCGTTTCCAATACCATCCCTTATTCCTGATGTGTAACCAGCGCATTTAACATGCATAACGTTATCGCACAGCCAGCACTAAAGATAGTAATCTTGGATTTTTTGGGGATGAGACAACCATTGTAAGTTTAATAAATAAATAAATTAAAATAATAATAAATAAATAAATCAAAAAGTCAAAAAGAGAGGCAACTTAAAAATGATATAATAATATAAGGGCTATACGCACAAAGAAATAACACAAGTGTTAAAGTTTTAATATGCACAAGAAAAAAAACTGAAGAGACAGAAGTTAAGAGAGTTAGTAAACACACAACAACAAAGACGGGTACATTCGCGAGAGTAACGGTCGCGATCGCGGGCAACCAGTGTTGCCGAATCAGCTACTTTGTAGCTAGATTTAGCCACTTTTTAGGGCCGATTGCTACAAAAATTTTAAATTACTATTAAATTACTATTTAAATTACTATTAACTATTAGCTACAAATTTAGCTATTTTCAAAAATTACAATTAGCTAAAATAATAATGAACAATATCGTAGTTGGTTGCATTTTTTTTGAGAGAAATTTTCCAAAATCTTTATTGATAGAGTTTTGGGCAGAGAAACAAAATTTCCTTCGAGGTGAACCCAGAACACAAAACCATTGAGCAGGAGGTTGCGTTGTGCCTTTTTGTTGCAGAGCACACTGCTACTTCACAGGTTAACCATTTGTCACAGTTGCGCGTTCGCAAGTTTTGTGCCAAACCGGAGACAGCTGATCTTTAATTACGACGGAGAAAGTTAAGAACGTTCTAGCACCACACTTTTGCGCGCCGATATTGGCGATGCCAAGTTTAGTTTGATAGTTGATGAATCAACTGACATCGCGATTACAAAATTACTTGGTGAGTAAATTTTTCATTTCTATAACTGTTTTTAGTATTTTAATGTTAATTTTATTTAATGTGGTTTTATAGGTGTAGTCATTAATTATTATTCGATAAGTCGTAGTTTGGTGGGATCTACGTTTTTAAGCATAGTAGAAATCGACAGCGGTGATTCCATTTGCATAAGTGAAGCTTTGCTGAAGGAATTAAATAAATGGAAACTAGATGCAAAAAATTTAATAGTCATAGGGACCGACAATGACAATGTGATGGTTGGCTCCCACAAGAGCGTATACGTGCAGCTCAAAAAACATTCACCTGATCTACTACTCATTAAATGCGTTTTCCACAAAGTGCAGTTGGCAGTCAACTATGCGTGCAAGCAGTTTATGCCAGAAGATCTCGAGTATTTGATTTATAAGACCTATAATTGGATCTCAAAAAGTTCTCATCGACAATCAGCGAATAGACAAATCGTCCGAGGTAATGAATAATGATAAGGTTTGGACTGTGTTTGTGTTCGGAACTTGTGTCGTCTTGTCTGTTGTTTTGTGTGCATTTTTATACCGTTTCAAGGGTATATTAATTTTGGTCAAAAGTTAGCAACGCACAGAAGGAAGCGTTTCCGCTATATAAAGTATACATATTCTTGATCAGCACGACGAGCTGAGTTGATATAGCCATGTCCGTCTGTCTGTCTGTTTAAAAGCTCTCCTCTGAGACCCTTAAAGCTACAGAGCTGAAATTTTGCACCCAGGTTTCTTTTTGCTGCAGGCATTGTATATCTCGGAATCATCCCGATCGGATGACTATATCATATAGCTCCTATAGGAACGATCGGTCAAGAATTTTCAATCAATTGTTATGGGGTTCATAAGTTTAATAGACCTTTAAACAAATCCACCAAGTTTGATCAGAATCGGTTGACTATATCATATATATAAGATGACCGTACGTCATGCGGTTTGCGCCTCTCGGTCGGTTGGCCGGGAGGTTGTGGGCACTTTGTACACCTGATGGGATTCGCGCGTAAAAAAAAAAAAAAATTAATGAGCGCAGCGAGTTCCGTGTTCTTCTCGTGGCGTTTAGTCCCAGACTGACTAACTAGTCTTGACTGCCACGGCATCGCAACGGACCACACTCGATGACAGTTTGGCTGTCATCTCGCTCAAAACCACAGTCACACCACCAATACTAAGAACAACTGCATGACTAATCAGTTAATGTCAACTTCTATGACTCGATAATCAATGTCAAACTAGCATGACAAGTGTAAGTGTACCTAATCTTACCAGACCAATATGATGAGAATACACTAGAGATGGACATTAAAGTCCTCAAATGGAAAAATATATGAGATACGGTACCAAAAGGTATTCACAACTGTGCAATGCCCTATTTCATCTCCGAGACGGCCATCCTGACTCATACACGCCCTCGTGTCATATTACACCCATTTTCAATTACAAAACAGTTTTTTTATTAACAAATTTCCAACCTTAAATTAACCTTAATTTTATTTTCCAATTCTCTTTTGTATAAATTTTACCAACAATATCCTCTTCAATTTCAATTTAGGCAAATTCTTCACATACAACATATTATTCTTAGTCTTAACCAACTTATACAAGTTCAAGTTTGTTTTACGTCAACTACAACAATTCAATATTCTTTTAATATTCTTCAACAGTTCAATATTCTTTTACTTCATTATTGTTCAGTCAACATGCTTCAAATATCATAACATCAAAAGCGCCACACGCCACGACAAAACATTTGTTTTGCGCTTGTGCTTGCATTACAATTTATGACCAATTTCACTATTTTGCCACCCTAATTGGTGTACTCCGCTGTCTTTAATAACTTCACCATTTTCATTATCTTCATTCTCGCTGTCTTTATTGACACTCTCAACAAAATCATTGTAATTATTGCACACATCCAACTCTTCGGGCACTTGCCCCTCTACAAATTTTCTCAGATCTTCATGTGCATATTTGTAATTTCTTTTATTGGTTAGAGACTTTAAAATGTATCTGTCCCCCTCTAAAACATTTATGACTTCCAAGGGCCCCTGGAATTTCGGACTCAACTTGGTTTGAAGCCTTTCTTCGCTTTTTAGTAGCACATAATCTCCGACTGTGTATCTTGTAACTTTTGCCTTATTATTATCAAATCGCAATTTGTCAGCTTGTGCTCTTATGTTTGGCAGATCAACAACATTTTCAATGTCACCAGGTGGAAGTAATCCTAATGGGCGTGCAACCTTTCCCATTAGCATTTCTAACGGACTTGCCTTCATCACTCGGTCAGTTGTACAATTAATTGCCAACTGCACATCTCCCAACATATCTTGCCAAGACTGGGTTCCAGTTTCAACCGCAGTCAGCATATTTTTCAGCGTGCTCATAGTTCGTTCTACTTGGCCATTAGCTCGCCGGTTGCAATCAAATGCAACTTTATTCTTTTATCTGAATGGAACTGGCTAAACTTTGTATCCGTAAAACGCCTTCCCTGGTCTGCAATTGTTGAACAGCTTTTATACAACTGTCACTGTCTAATTTTAGTGATTGACTTAGATAAACATACTTGGTAAACGCGTCAACTTGAACAATAACATACTCCTTTTGGTCATTTTTGCCACACAGTTTTAAAGTAATATCGATGTGGATAGTGTGCCAAGGAATATAAATTTTCGGAATTGGATGCCACTCAGCTTGAATTTTTCCCGAAGTTGACTTAGACATTTTGCAAGTGATACAATTATCAACAAATTTTCTAACATATTTTGACATTTTGTCAAACCAATAAAAATCGTATACTTTGTCAAGGGTATTTTCCCCATCTATATCCATAATCGACTCGTGAACTTGTTTTATAACAGACCATCTAAAAGTAAAAAGTAAACAACGTGTTCTGCAATTTCTCTGTATTTTTCGGTAAAGAACCTCTGCCCTTAGTTCATAAGTTTTTGCAATATCTTCCGGCAGAGAAAAATCTTTTAATTTACTGACACTTTCTGCTATGTCTAAGTCTCGACACTGTTCATCAATGAGCCAGTTGCCCGAGATTTAGGCCAGGTTAACTCTCTTCTCTTCGATCACCTTTACAACTGAGGTAGGTTTTGTTAAAAGAGGGTTTCTAGACAAAAAGTCAACATGTGCCATTCTTTTCCCATTTCTGTATATCAAATGTAAACGCCTGCAAAAACGCCCACCATCGCTGTGCTCTTGGATGTTAGATCTTGTTTATTTCTTGACGCCTTTAGTTACAGGTAACGTTTCTAACTCATACGAGTGATATCTGAATTCCGCAGATGAGGTAGTTTTGCTATAGTATTCCATTACATGGGTTTGTTATTAATTTTGTGTAATAAAATTTTTCATAGCCACTATAACTTGCATCTGTATGCAACTCGATTGCATGATTAGGATCGAAAATAACAAGCACTCGTAAGAGTAGAAATAACCTTTTTCCTTATTTGCTCATATGCTGTCTTCCAAATTTATTTTTGTCCGAAGCTAAGAAATACAACGGTTTCATTAACTGCGAAAATTCAATAAATTGCCGGAAATAAGATGACAAGCCAATGAATTGTCTTTGTGACTGCGGAGCCGGAAGATCAGTCAATGCTGCAATATTTTGGGGATTTTGACTAATTTCACCAGCACTTATGTCGTAGCCGATTTTTGTATAGAATTAATACATCAACTGAAGAAAATGTAAGCTTTCTTAAATTTTATGCAAAATTCGTTTTTTATCGTTTTTTTTTTCTTTGTTTAGAATTTCAGATAATTTTGAAGTGTTAAATAAAATTGACTTATTTTCGGTCGAAAATGTATTGCGAGCCAAGAAATAAAGTATTATTGAACTTTTAATTTTTTTTAAATTTTCAATATAATACCTTTACCAATCCCTGGTCGAACGCTGAAGTAGAGCGCCTCTTCAGTCAGGTGAACTGAATTAAAACTGAGTTAAGAAACAGAATGAACTGCACGGTGCTAAGCTCTATTTTGGCTATAAGGTAAGAAACAACTATCTTAAATATTGATATACATATTAATACGAGATTTGACTTATAAATATGGATTACGCCGTTGTTTCAACTATGATGTTCCGGCAAAGAGCCTTAGAAAAGCTAATTATAAAAGCGATGAAAGCGTTGAAAATGATGAGTTGGTGTTAATCGATGAAATAATAACAGCATTGAATTAAATAAGTTGAATTTTTATTAAAAAAAAAATATTTTCATATTAGCTATCTTTTTTTTTAGCTACTTTTTATGAAATTTTAGTTAGAAATTTTAAAGTTAGCTACTTTTAGCTATTTTTTGACATCGCTTTGACATTAGCTACTTTTGATGGAAAAGTTTCGGCAACACTGCGGGAAACGTAAAAACGCGAGAGCAAGCACCACACAAACAACAACACTAATATGTCGCGAGTGCGAGAATGCAATTAAAAGCGATCAAAAAAACACAAAATCATTAAATAAAGCAATAAGTAATAATAGCTTTGAGTGAGTATTTAAGAACAAGTTCCACTTTTTAATTCGCGTAAATTGTTAATTCGGCACTGTTTTGCTTTGATATTCAAGGTCAAATTGATAAATATTTCTAAGCATATTTTACCCATAAAATTCACTTAAAAAATACTTTTTTAATGACAAACGAACTTTATTATTCGAATTTGATAAGATAAATTAGGTTTTTTAAAGTTTTGTTTTAATTTTTCATTTAAATTGCAAAAAAATATACCATTGCAAGGGTATTTAATTTTGGTCTTCTCCAAAACCCCTAATGCTACAGAGCTGAACTTTTACACATAGACTTCTTTTTGCTGCAGGCATTGTGTTATTGAATTTTATAATTTTATTATTTACAAAAATGTTTGCCTCTAGAACATAAACTAGTGACATAGGGCTGTCGCAACCAACACTTGAAATTGGGTGGACTTCGGAGAGATCATGCAAATGGGGGCCAAAGACACAGAGATCACCCGTTGATTGCAGAGTAGTGAATAGACAAGAGTTGCTTGAATACTGATTTTATTAGGAAAAAGGTCGAGCTTATATACTCGATTCTAGGATCTAGGGGGTCACATGTATATACATTTGGGGGTCTTATTCATAGTGTAAATGTGATTGTATGTGTGAACATAATGTGGGGGACAATTTTGTGTTGTATGAAAATATAGTGTGTATATGAAAATATGTAGGGGTTAATTCTATTCTAAGCAAAGCCTGCATTGGTCTTTACTGTGAGAAATTCATAGTTTGTATTTGAAGCATGCATTTACACCAACATACTCCCGGCCGTTGAACGACTGTTCAGCATTACTTAAATGTTGATTTCGTAGTTTCCAACAGGTCTATGTGTAGATTGAGTTGGTTGACTGCTAGTTGGCATCTGGGTACCAGTTGTTGGAGGGGTCCTCTGTTGAAGGCCAATAGCAATCCTGGCTTCTTGTCTTCCATTGATACACCGATTTTTAATAACATATAGCAGTACTAATGTTGAGAATATTATATTAGCGCTATGTTACCGTTAGAGGTAGCGATGCTAAGATTCTTCTTTTTTGGCTTTGCCTTATTGGGTACATAGGTATATTATCTTCTTTGAGGATCACCATCATGCCTTCTTTCACATTGTTAAAAGGCTTCTTCCACTTCGCGCAGTTTTGTAATCCTTGCAGATACTCCTGTGACCATTGTGTCCAAAAGGTATGTTTTAATCGTTGCACCAGCTCCCATTGTTATGGCAATGATGTCTGTCTGATTGGCTCTGGATCGGGTTGAGCCACCAATGTTTCTCCAATGAGTAAATGTCCTGGTGTGAGCGCAGTAAGATCATTAGGATCACTTGAGTTGGGAGTTAGTGGCCGTGAATTTAATATTGCTTCAATGTTCACAATAATTGTTGACAATTGTTCAAACATCAAATTGGCTGTGGAAACATTTTTTAGCAAAAAATGTTTTGCTGATTTTACAGCTGCCTCCCATAAACCTCCAAAATGAGGTGACCGTGGGGGAATAAATTTAAATTGAACTCCTTTCTGGTTACAGAATTCCATAATTGTACCAGTTGCCATGTCAGAGTAAATCGTTTCACTCAATTTCTTCAATTGGTTGTTAGCTCCAACGAAGTTTGTCGCGTTGTCACAGTACAACGTTTGGCATCTTCCTCTTCGTCCAATGAAGCGTTGTAATGCTCCAATAAATGAGGATGTTGATAAGTCTCTAAAGAATTCCAGGTGTACTGCCTTTGTTGCAAAACATACAAACACAGCAATGTATGCCTTATCTAAACGTGTTCCTCTTATTTGCATTTATTATGGATTCTGATGAATCCAGAAAGGTCCGCAGTAATCCACACCAGAGATAAGGAACGGTCTATTTTGAGATACGCGGTGTTCAGGTAACTCTTCCATTATTTGTTTAAAGAGTTTTATCCTGAATCTTGTGCAGGATACACAATTTTGTATCACATTCCGTATCATCAATTTCACTTTCACAATATGATATTGTTGTCTGGCAATACCTCGTAATGCATCTTGACCACAATGCATGTTGTCTTCATGTAATTTGCGCAGAATCATTTTGACAACGGTATTATTATAAGGCAACAGATATGGATTCCTTGTGTGTCTTGAAACTGGAGCTTGTTGTAGTCTGGTCGCCACTCAAATAACCGTATTTTCATCAAGCACCAAAGGTAATGATGATAAATTACTCTTCTTGCCCATAGGTTGCTCTGGACGATTTCTGAGATGACGAAGCTCATACTCTAGTTCACCTTCCTGAATTTATTTGATTATAATTGTTCGAGCTTGTTCCAACTCATCCAATTCTAGTTGAACAGTCTTCCTTCTGTTTTGTGCTCTGCAGAACCGTAATACGTATGCAATGATTATTTGCATACGATATACCGAGTTTTTGTGGTTTATGTTATAAATTCACCCATCATCCCTTCCAGAAGCAGGAATGCTACTCGTCATTGGCATACTGAATACTTTGGTTTTCCGCTCTGAAGGATCAGTCACATGTTCTGATGCGTTGAATGGAGCTGGCCAGCGAGATTGTGGCCCATGTAGGTATAATGGTCCATATAACCATAAATTGTTTGATGTTAGCTGAGATGCCGATATTCCTCTTGATAGGACATCTGCAGCATTTAGTGCTGAGATACATGCCTCCATTGTGTTGGTTTGGAAACTGCATGTACTTTTGTAAGCCTGTTGGCCACAAATATATGGAACTGAGATGCCCGAGAATTAATCCATGATAGTGCAATTGTTGAATCAGACCACAAGAAAGCTTCAACATTTTACGCTTCCATCCGGAGATCGTGTCGAACTCTGTCCGTGAGTTCTGCTCCAAGTACTGCTGCACATAACTCAAGACGTGGCAATGATTGTTTTTCTAGTGGAGCTACTCGTGACTTTGCACACAGTAAACGCACGGTGATGTGGCCCGAACGTATACAGCAGCTCCATACGCCTTTTCTGATGCATTTACGAAGGTATGGATCTGACGTGTAGATGGCACCTTTCCATTATTTATGTGCCTGGGCATTTGCATTTTATTTAGTTCTTGCAGATCCGCAATATACAATTCCCATTGTTTCTCCAAGTTAGCAGGTAAATTTGCATTCATCTCAAATTTTTTGAATGCAAATTGTTGCAGTAAGATTTTAGCACGAACTACAACAGGTGCAAATAGTCCCAAAGGGTCAAATATTTGTCCTATTTCAGATAATAGAATGCGTCTTGTTATCCCTCGAGTATGTAGCTGGGCCTTTCCGCAGAGCGTGTCTTGTTTAGGCATCCAAATTATGCCTAAAGTTTTCACACTTAATTGTTTCAAAGCATCACCCAAATTAATGCTGCTGCATATGTCGTCCTTCGAGATGTCCTCCAATAGCTATGCATTGTTTGAGCACCATTTCATCAAATTGAATCCGACTGGTTTAAGAAGCTCCTGTTTGATTTGTAGTGCTTCTGCCAAGCTGTCTGCTCCTGAAAGGCAATCATCAACATAAAAGTCATTTTTTAATGTAGTTGCTCCTGAGGCCTACTTTTCCTTGTTTTTAGTTGCCAAATACTAAAAACTCTTTGTTGCGAGGTAAGGTGCCGAAGTTGTTCCATAGGTTACTGTTTTCAAGCGATAATATTTCAATTTTTTATTTGGGCTGTCTCTCCAAACAATCATTTGATTGAATTGATCATCTGGATTTACCCATACCTGTCGTTACATTTTTTCTATGTCCGCAGTGAAAACATATTTATGCGTCCTAAACCTCAGTAGGATTGAAAACAGTTGACTTTGTACCACTGGTCCTGGGTACAAGATATCATTTAAAGATTTTCCTGTTTATGTCTTACATGAAGCATCAAATACCACCCTTAATTTGGTTGTGGTACTATCAGAGGTATGAAATAATGCTGCCTTGGTAATCTTTCTGGCAACACTTCCTTCATGTGCCCAAGCTGTTCATATTCTTTCATGAACTTACATATTCTGCCTTTATTTCTGGGCTCATCCTGGTTTCCAGTGATCGGAATCTCCTAACAGCCACATCACGAGACTCACCCAGGGATGAAGAGTCTTCAGCAAATGGCAGTTTTACAACCAATCTTCCATCTGCAGATTTATGTAAATTGTCCAAGAAGTGCTTTTCGCAATATTCTTCCTCTGGACTTTTGTATATTTTTTCCGGTTCCAAGGTATCCAGTTTCCAGAATCGCTCCAAAAGTTCATCAGGCTTAGTAGCCACCATACAAGTTGTAGGTGCAGATGTAGCCATATTTATTTTTCCGGCAATGATCCAACCAAATTCTGAATTTTGAAGAGTTGGACACTTATTTTGTTTTACTTGTCCAGGTAGTAGAATTGAGAAATGGTGATCTGCTCCTAGAAATAAGTCAATTTTACTAGTTTTGTTGAAGTTGGGATCCGCTAGAGGTATGGTTTTCGGCAGGTCAAACTTTTGCTTTATTGCTTCAGTGTGCGGTAAAACAAAGGCTTCCACTCTATTACTGAATTCGAAATTTTGAATTCACAAGTACATTTACTCTTGATCTGCTGAGTTGTGGTTGTCCTCCTACTCCTTCAATTCTTAGCGGTGCCTTTTCTATTTTTAAAGATAATTGTTTTACGAGTCTCTCTGAGATTAGATTGACTTGGGAGCCACTGTCTAAGAGCGCACGAAATTCTCCTTCTCGCTCATTGGTCCCTTTAACAATTACCCTGGCTGTCGCTAGTAGGGTATAATTTTTATTACTTCCATATGTGAACGCAGCTGAGGCCGTTGTTATTACATTTGGTTTCAAATCGTTGTTTCCCAAATGTAACAATGTATTGTGTTTTTTATCGCATTTCAAACATCGCTTCCAGGTACAAGCCTTTGACACGTGGTCGGTTTTAAAACAATTGACACACATTTCCTGTCTCTGTACCCAGTTTAACCGTTCTGCTGCAGATTTAGTTTTGAATTTATCACACTGAAACAGTGATTTAACTTACTGCAGAACGGACATGAAGATGAGTTTGTGCCAGACGTTGATGGTTTGCTTGGTATCAATCGCCTCTAAGGCAAGGAGACCTTGTTCCAAAAATGCAAGGAATTCCTTGGTCTTCTGCAATTCCCTTTTATCGGAAAGGGATTGTTCATTTAGAGTGTGGGTAAGTCTATCCAATTTTCTTGTCATATAAAAAATTATAATAGGATCCCAAGTTTCTGTGTCAATGCCTATATTCTTTAAGGCTTGCAATGATTCATGAATATTATCATGAAGATTCTTTATTGAACACTGCTGTAACCAAGACCCGTTTATTGTTAAATCGTTCTTGCAACATTTTCCATGCAGTGTCATAATTGACTTCTGTTAATTCAAGGTGCCTAATTAATCTTTCGGCATCCCCTGATAGATTTGCTTTTAAATACCACATCTTTTGTACAGCGGGTATGTTTGATTCATGAACCATTTTCTTAAAAATGTCATGAAATTGTTGCCATTTCAAATAATTTCCATCAAATTTTGGAATTGAAATTTTTGGCAATTGTAGTGACGACGTTGTCACATCATGTGCAGGTGGGACACAAAATTTCAGTATCGCCTTTTCTGCCATTATGAATGTTTCCAAATTGTATCCAGCTTCGACTGGATCTACTGCAAGTTTATACATCTCATAGTGCAGTTGTTCTATCTGCTGCCATAAATTTTCTATAACTGTTTTGTAGTTCATTTTTTCTTCAGGAATTATTTGCTTTATTGTCCTGGAAAGTGTTGCTAGCATAGCGGCTTGCTTTCTGATCAATGGTTGAATGTTAATGCGATCTTCATCTTTTTGATGGGCTAATTTGCTTTCTTCAATTTTTGCCTTTTGTACTTTCCAATCCTTTATTACTTCTTCCGTTATTTCTTTTAATTTTGAATAATATTCTTTTTTGAAGTAATCGTGACCGGATGGCTCGTATCCCAACGATTCCAATAAATCAGTGTGGGCTTTGTCAAATTCATCCCAAAGATCTTCAATCGTCTCAATTTTATTATCATAATAGAGAACTTTTGACTTTCTTGGGGCAGAGTCCTTTTTGACATTTCTGATGACATTTTGAATCTCTTCACCTCGCTCAAACTGTTGTTCGTATATTTTATCCATTTTACTTTATGTACTTTGATCCGTTGGAAGTATATTTTTTAGTCAATTGACAAGGTACGCTCCGACTCGCACCGATTAGTGATCAAAGTACTAGTAAATAAAGTTAAATTGAACAACAAGTATAAAGTTTAAAAAAAATTGTTTTTTTTTTATTTTATTTAATATAAATGTATATAATGAATCGTAGAATCCTTCGACTGCTTGGCCTCCGTGTTTTCCAGATGATTCAATTGATTGGGTACGCCTTGTCCCACATTGCAGAAATCCAAATTTGGAGTTTTCCGATTATATTCTGCTGTCGTTCTAGTCCCCAATTTGGCTAGGTGACAAAGTGCTGATAATTTCAGTTGTCCGACAAGCAGAAGATTTTATGGTCGCCAAGTTGACCTGTTGTACACTAATAGTCGCCTAGATAACTCAAATGTACTTTTTTCCGCTCTGATTCTAGTCGCCAAGTTGACTAGATTACAAAATGCTGACATAGTCAGTTGTCTCACAAGCAGATGTAGTTTTTAGTTATCGTATGCACAATGAATATCAATATTTTCCAAAGCGTTGTATTAAAAAGAAAATGATCGACAAGTTGACCAAAATTCCTATGTGCGTGTTATTGAGAAAATTAGTCTCTTGAGTTGACCAAAATTCTCACACTCTGACTGTTACACCAAAATGTTTTATTTTTTTTAAATTGGTAACGCCAAAATCGGGGGTCACCAAAATGTTAGACTCCCTAGGTATCACGTCAGGGTCACCAAAATGTTATTGATTTTTATAATTTTATTATTTATAAAAATGTTTGCCTTTAGAACATAAACTAGTGACATAGGGCTGTCACAACCAACACTTGAAATTGGGTGGACTTCGGAGAGATCATGCAAATGGGGGGGGTGAATAGACAAGAGTTGCCTAAATACTGGATTTTATTAGGAAAAAGGTCGAGTTTATATTCACGATTCTAGAATCTAGGGGGTCATATGTATATACAGTTGGGGGTCTTGTTCATAGTGTAAATGTGATTGTGTGTGTAAACATAATGTGGGGGACAATTTTGTGTTGTATGAAAATATAGTGTGAGTACAGTATATATGAAAATATGTAGGGGTTAATTCTATTCTAAGCAAAGCCTGCATTGGTCTTTACTGTGAAAAATTCATAGTTTGTATTTAAAGCATGCATTTACACCAACACATTGCATATCTCGAAATCATCCTTATCGGAGAACTATATCATATATCTCCCAAAGGAACGATAGGTCGAGAATAAAATTAAGCTTTCATAACTTTGTTGTTTTTCAATCGAATATTACGAAATTTGTATTCTTTTAGTTTAATTTACTTTCTAAAATATTTACCAAGTTTCATCAGAATCGGTTGACTATATGCTATAGCTCCCATAGGAACAATCGTATCAAATATTTTTTTTTGGTCAAATTACATTTTTTTGAAGCCATAAACATCTAATGTAGGTTTGACTTGTATTATATGCTCTCCAATGATTTTGGTTCATTATAAATATGTAAATATCAAATAATACTTTGCCAAATTTGCATGCGCTCTTCTTCTTCCTTGTACCTGGAACGCGATTTTAACGCGATGTTGCATTAGTTTTTTTAATTTTTTTAAAAATTTGCGCAAAAAAGCGCAAGATTACACTATATAGGTCTGATAGGTGAATGTTTCCTCTATCACGTGTATATGATTATATCGTGAATCTCGGTGAATCTCTGTTGATTCTACTCCACCAAAGTTTAAAAAATGCGAAAATTTAGTGTGTTTTTGAAACGTCTCCAATTTACTAAGCATTACAAATTTTATTGTATTTTTTACAACAAATAACTAAAAATAGATCTACTTTTCGAATAATGCAAAAATATACAAGATCAATTGATTAATTCGGCCAATATTTAGTTTCAAAGTTGCGAGTTTTTGTAAAAACTGTTCATGTTTTTCATACTTTAAAAATGTCTCCACTTTGAGATGATGTAGCACCCACAATTCTTATCGGATTTCAAAAATATTTTGTATCCATAAGTTCTGAAGTATTATCTGTTGATTTCACTTTTTACTTTTGCCCTACACGATTGTGAAAAAAATGATTTTTGGGCAGCCATCCGGGCAGAGACCCCACTGTGCGACGGTTACCCTGCATACGGGGTCCACCAAAAGTTTCATAAGCGTAGATTTCACACAGGAGATCGCGAGTGCGGCAGAATTTTTGGATGTCAAAGACGGAGATCATTCGGCTATTCATGATCACGGTACAGCTGGCCGGGAAAGGCGTAGTTATGCCATTCCTAGTGATGCCAACTATGTTGGATCCAGTAATCCTAGGAATGGATTTCCTCCAGGCGATGTAGACGTGAATACAAATCGGTACCGCATCATTAAGGCTACAAACCCCAGCGGTGGAAGGAGAAGACGCGCGTCTGTGAACAGGTACGACCCTCATCAGCAATCACACTGACGTCAGAGTTACCGGGACTCGATACAGAGTTGGCCAAATTTGACGGGATGACGGGAGCGACCCATATAGCTGAACATCGCATAACACCTTGAAAGAAAATAAGGCGATGAAACAACGGTACTACCTGAAGGATCCCGCAATGCAGGAGATTATCGACGCACAAATGGAAGAATTTCTACGCGAAGCTGCTATCGAACCTTCGAAAAGTCCCCACAATTCTCCTATTATCATGGTTAATGAAGCAAGCAAGTCGTCCCTGCCGACATTGAGTATACCCTGTACCAACTAGTTATATTAAATGAAATATAATATCCTCGAAATCGCCATCAATTTCATGCAAAATTTTCTTTAACATGCAGCAACAGCTAACGCATGCTGTCTCGCTCACTCTTGCCAGCCAATGTCGCCTTGGCAACTCAGTGCAAAACTCATATAGGTATATCTCCGAAATTTATTGCCCGATTTCGACAAAATTTGGTCAGATGGTCCACTTTGGGTATATAATTAGGTGTGCCAAGTAAGAATGCGATATCTTCAATATACCTCTAGTAATACGTTTTCCCGATTTTCGGGGGCGGAAGTAGGCGTGGCAAAAATTTGAAACAAAGTTGATCTGGCTGCACACTAGGCGGATCTACAAACCGAATTTTTTAGCTCTAGCTCTTATAGTCTCCGAGATCTAGGTGTTCATACAGACGGACGGACGGACAGACGGACGGACAGACGGACGGGCAGGCGGACATGGCTCAATCGACTCGGCTAGTGATGCTGATCAAGAATATATGTACTTTATGGGGTCAGAAATGTATATTTCTGCCTGTTACATACATCTTAGCGACTTTAATATACCCTTTTACCCTATGGGTACAGGGTATAAAAAGAAGAGCGGCAAATGGCGGATGTGTATTGACTTTAGGCACCTAATTCAGTGAAGTTACGAGAGGCCCGAAATATCACATCGTTGTACCTAAAGAATGGATATTGGCAGGTCCCCTTAGCCAAGGATAGTCGAGAGTGTACAACCTTCACCTTGGCGAGGCTTGTACCATTGGAAGGTGATACTATTTGGGTTACATTCGGCTAGCGCTATATTCCAACGAGCGTTGGACAGCATCATCGGTCCGGATATGGAACCATATGCTTTCGCCTATTGATGGATGATATCATCGTGATTGGAAGTAACCCGGAGCAACATTTAACGAACTTAATGAAAGTGTTGAGAAGAGTACGTCGATCAAATTTGAGGATAAACCGAGAGAAATGTACATTCTTCCAGTGAAAACTGACATATTTGGGTCATTTTATCAGCGACCAGGGAATATACACCGGCCCATTAAGGTTGCGGCAGTACGGGAATTGAAGCCTCCGTCAAACGTTAAGCGGCGGCGTCAATGTCTAGGGATGGCATCCCGGTACAGACGATTTGTGCCAAACAGAAGAAAAACGTTGGAGTTGGGGAAACGAGCGGAATGTTGCGTGTAATTATATGTAAAGGTTAGGAAGAGCGCGAGTTGTACGCGGTGCTTGTATACCCTTGCAGCAAAACAATTGGTATAAATGTTTAACAAAATAAAAAAAAAACAAAAAAGAAGAAAAAACACATCTAAAAGTTTTCACATCTTCACCGAGCACACTGAACCACCAAACACCGAGCCCATCGTGCCACCGATCTCTACATACTACGCCACCGTCCTTACTTTGCTAACGTAAGCTAATTCGACATATATAGCAAACCCATTGCATCTCGCTCTTTCAATATCGTTCTGTGTAAGAACACAACTAAAATATTTCTGTCTCTCTCACACATCGCGTGGTGACGAATTTTTGCATATGTATGTGTGTGCGTGAGCATTAAGATACATTTAATTTCTATCAAATATGATTATTGATTTGTAACCTTAATAATTATCCGATTTAGTTCAAACTTTGTGTATAGTGTATGGATACAAACTAAATTTAAATGCAACAACAAAAAACAATATTTTTATACTTTTCTTATTTGGTGCCGCGCGGATTCGATCCAGGGTCTCTTGTGTTGGTAAGGCAGATTTCTTTGAGATTTTTTGTTGCTGGAGTAAATTGCTTATATTGATGACTTGTTTTATTGATTTGTAGCCGTAATAATTATCCGATTTGACTCAAACTTGGTGGGTAGTGTTTTGATACAAATTAGATTTAAAAATATCAAAGAAGCTAACTTCGGCCTTGCCGAAGTTTGCATACCCTTGCAGCTTCACTGTTTTATTATTTAATTAAAAAAAAAAAAAATTTTAAAATAATTGGCATAAATGTTTAACAAAAAAAAAAAAAAAAAAGAAGAAAATACACATATCTTCATCTCACCGAGAATTGAACCAGCACCAAATATCCAGAAATCGCGCAGAAGAACTCTACATACTACGCCACCGTGCTTATTTAACTTACTTAAGCCAGTTCGACATATATAGCAAAAGCATGGCATCTCGCTCTTTCAATTTCGTTCTGTGCAAGAACACAACTCAAATATTTCTGTCTCTCTCACACACCGCGTGGTGAAGAATTTTTGCATACGTACATATGTATGTGTGTGCGTGAGCATTAAAATAAAATTAATTTCTTTCATATTTGATTATTGATTTGTAACCTTAATAATTATCCGATCTTGTTCAAACTTGGTATAGGGTGAATGGGTAAAAATTGAGTTTAAATGCAACAACAAAAAAAACAATAATTTTATATAATTCTTATTTAACCCCGCGCGGATTCGAACTCGCGTCTTTTGTGTTTGTACGGCAGATTTCTTGGAATTTTTTTTTGTTTGTCTGCTGCCAAAGAAAATTGCTTATTTTACTCGAGGTACCTCCACGTTTTAGTTAATAGCTCTGGTTATAATTATCCGATCCGACTAATTTTTAAACTTAACCTACATCATCGATTAAGGAACTTAACTTTTCATGTTTCAATCATGTAGCTTAAAATTTAAGTTCGAAAACGCACGAACAAACAGACAGACGGACAGACGGACAGACGGACATGTCTCAATCGACTCGGCTGTTGATGCTGATCAAGAATATATATACTTTATGGGGTCGGAAACGTATATTTCTATGCGTTACAAACATCTGACCAATTTTATTATACCCTCTGCAAGGGTATAAAAAATTAAAAAATTATAATTGGAACCCTATTATTCCGATATCATATAGTAATCCGATCCGACCGATTTTCATACTTTGTCTACCTATACCTTTAAGAAAGCTAACTACCAAGTTTCAGCTACGTATCTTAAAATTCAAGTTCGAAAAGCTGCGAACAAACAGACAAACGGACAGACGGACGGACGGACAGACGGACAGACGGACATGTCTCAATCGACTCGGCTGTTGATGCTGATCAAGAATATATATACTTTATGGGGTCGGAAACGTAAATTTCTATGCGTCACAAACATCTGACCAATTTTATAACACCCTCTGCAAGGGTACACAAATTTTTTAATGTATACGTTGATATGATTAACTAATTTTATGGATAGTTCAGAAAAACAAAAAGAAGATTTTCAAAATTATATAAATACTTTATTAATAGACAGAATATCGAAATTATTTAGAGCATTTTCTAATAACCCAATAATGGGTATAAATGAAACGAAAACAGTGGATTCCACTGCCAATGTGATCAATAAAGAAGAAGTAGAGATTCAGGGATTAACAACCATTACGATCTTATTGATCGTAATAGTAATAATAAGGAGCGTCAACTTGCTAATCAAAATTTATGGAATTCACAATAGGTGCCTGAAGAAGAATTATTTGAGTAAGGATCTGCCTAGATAAAGTTTAGATACAAAAAAAAAAAATAAAAAAAAAAAAAAAATTTTAAACAAAAAAAAATAAACAAACAATACGAAAGAACAAACAACTAAAAAAAAAAAAAAAAATTTATTAAAATGGATAAGGTAGAGACAAGTCATTTAGGGATATAAATACCGTTGCTTGATTTCCTGATACAATCAGGAGAAACAAATAAATACAAGGAAACACGGTACTCGATATCCAATAATTATAAATTTAAGAAAAAAAGGATAGAACTTATGGAAAAATCCATAGAGGCAGCCTACATCAAGCTACTTGTTAAGAGACCAAAAAGAAAAGACGTGCCAGAATGGGTACACAAACTTTTCGTGGATACCATCGAATCAATAACTATAGAAGATTCAGATGAAGAACCAAAAAACAAACAACAATAAAACATTCAGTAGCAAAACCTTTGCTACAAAACACTCCCTGCAATGCAACTACTAAACAATCCCCAATTTATAAATACTTGAACGGAAGCCGCAGGAGAAGCAAGTCCTATTCTACACTTCTGTCAAGAGCAACAATCCTAGACAACCAATATATATACAAGCGATAGCGTTATAGCGTAATAATACTTACGTCTCATTATGAAGTCGTCGGATTTTGATTCCAGATCAAGAAATTGATAAAAGAATTTCCATAGGAAGTACAATTTCCAATAATGATTTTTTAAACGAATTTTCTTTGGGGCTAAACTGAAAAAATTAAGACTAATGAAGCAAGCAAGTCGTCCCTGCCGACGTTGAGTATACCCTGTACCAACATTAAAAATAAAACCTTCGAAGTAGCTATCCATTTCATACAAAATTTTCCTTTAACATGCAGCAGCAGCGAACGCATGCTATCTCGCTCTTTCTTATCTGCCGATGCCGCCTTGGCATATCAGTACAAAACGGATATAGGCATATGTCCGATGTTTATTTTTCGATTTCGACAAAATTTGGTCAGCTGGTCCAGTTTTGGTATATAATTAGGTGTGCCAAGTAAGAATACGATATCTTTAATACAGCTCTAGTTATTCGTTTTCCCGATTTTCGGGGGTGGAAGGGGGCGTGGCAAAAATTTGAAACAAACTTGATCTGTGTTCACACTAGACGCATGTTCACACCAAATTTGGTGGCTCTAGCTCTTATAGTCTCCGAGATCTAGGTGTTCATACGGACGGACAGACGGACGGACAGACGGACATGGCTCAATCGACTCGGCTAGTGATGCTGATCAAGAATATATATACTTTATGGAGTCGGAAACGTATATTTCTGCCTGTTACATACATTTTAGCGACTTTAATATACCCTTTTACCCTATCGGTACAGGGTATAAAAAGTGTAACGACACTTTTACCGTTCCCAGTACGAGTATGTAGACAGAGACGGACGCACAAGCAGCGATCGCGAGCTCGAGTTTGTGGGTAGAGGGACGCACAAGCAAACGCTGGAGGGGAAAGAGGAGGAGAGCTCGAGTTCGTGGGCAGAGGGAAGCACAAGCAAAGGGTAAAATAAATACGAGACGCACAAGCAAAGATTCTGTGATTGAGAAAGGGTCATAAATGTGCGAAGCAGGGGTAAGGTAAAAAGGTCGCGATCGCGAGCTCAAAAATGTGTGTCCGTTAGTTAAAAGTGCAACCCGCATTTACTTGTGCGCCTCGCTGCCCACAAACTCGCCCATATGTATATGTATGACCTCTGCTCGCCATACTGACCCTTTTTCTCTGCCCGGATGCTTGTAGAAGTAATAGCCGCAAACCAGAGTAGGTGTACATAGAGCCTAGTTGCGGGCAACAACAATCAAAAGCGTTTTACTAGACTCGGTTCCTTAAAACTGCTGCCAAGATATGTCAAAAACTTAACCGATTTTGCTCAAATTTTCAAAATATCTTTATTATGTAAAAACCTATCTGCACTAAAATAATTGTGATCGCTTTGTTGTTTTTTTTTTAACTAAATAGTCTCTCAAAATGGATCGAAAAAGTGACTTTTTTCAAGTCTGCAAAAAATTTATTTTTTTGAAATTTGAATTTTTTATAGTTCATTGGGCTGAATTCTTACAATTCAAATAAGGTTTGGTTTTTGCAATTCGGATCAACGTGGCATTTTGGTAGCATTTGAGCTACTTTTTTTTAAATGGTTTCCTGTTGGTTGGAGTATTTCGAAATATGTACATGCATATGTATATTTATTTTCAAAAGTATATGAAAAAAAAGGGTTTAAGTATTAACTAAAATATATATTTTTTTCAAAATTGCATGAAAAAATCGAAAGAAACTTTGCCAAGGCAAAGTACTCCAAATGCTTCTATGCCCAACGTTTACCAAGTTATAAATAATGACGAGGTACGATAAGTAGCGGCCCTCCATATAACAAATAAATTGTGTTACTTGAAACACGGAAATAAAGTTATTGCAAGAATTGATATTGGCGACCTACGACCCACTAATGAAAAACTTGACTTAGATCAGTTCTTTCAAAGGCTTGAAACGCAAACCGGTATCTTAAAAATAAGCCATATCAAAACGGCACCGTGGGAAAAGATCTTTGAATTTATTTCAATACATACTTTTAAAGAAATGGGCAATGAAATATTGAAATCATTAAGAGTAGCGCTACTCAACCCGGTGACTTCTTTTTCATAATGGCATAACAAAAACGTTAATAAAAATAAAAAGACACTACTATTGGAAAAATATGACGCTTCAAATAAAAGAGTACATACGTAGTTGTCCAAAATGCCAAAAGTCGAAAACGACTAAACATACAAAGACCCCATTGACATTAACAGAAACGCCTATGAGTGCCTTTGACAGAGTAATAGTGGATACTATAGGTCCACTACCAAAATCTGAAAATTGTTACGAATCTGATCAAGCAATTGCTGATTTGTTCGCTGATTTCTTCACAACAACATATACCTCAACGGAATACCGACCGAATCTTCCGTATCCTTATCAGATAAAATGGTCTAATTTTATTTGTAGTTCTTTGATTAATGAAAGTTCGCTTCTTAGCGTGCTTTATTTAATAAAACCTGTGTATACACCTGGTCCTGATGGAATACCTGGTTGTGTACTCAGATTTAATATATATATAAGCCACTTCAAAAACTTTTTTTGTTGTCAGTTAAATCATGTCATTTCTCATCTATATGGAAGGAATTTTGTATAATTCCTCTTCATAAGAACTGTAAAAAGTCTGACGCGTCTAATTATAGGGGTATTTCTAAATTGTCCGCCATCCCTAAAGCTTTCTTGGATTCGTAAAAAGATGGTCAAAGGAATTTGATGATCCACATACAACCAAGATTCTTTACACCTCATTGGTTCATCCAATTTTAGAATATGCAATGGTCACCGCAATACGATTCACATAAAGCAAAAATAGAATCAGTTCAAAAACAGCTCCTTCTCTTTGCTCTTCGTGGTCTAAACTGGGATCGTAATATCAACTTGCCTTCGTACTCTAGTAGACTCCTTCTACTTGGTCTTCCTTCTCTTACTAGTCGTTGATTAATGCTTGGCGTCATATTTATGCACAAGCTTCTTAATGGGGATATAGACTCACCTGAGCTATTGAACCAAGTAAATTTAACAGTTCTTTGTAGACCTACTAGAAACTATATTCCTCTATCACTTCCACGATGTACGACTAACTAATCGTCTTTATAATGTAATCAGTTCAGACCTCTCCATTCCTTTACTAAAAACTTCTGTCCTTTCCCATTTAGGACGTAACTAGGTAAAGTTTCGCTTTTTGTCTCCCCGCGACTCGAGCCGTGCATTATGCGGCTTGCGCCCCTCCGTCGGTTGGGCAGGAGGTGTGGGCAATTGGGATTCGCGTGTAAAAAAAAAAAAATATCTTCACTATATTTGGTTAGTGAAGAACCAACAAAAATATTCTTGAATTAGTATTTTCTATTTCTAGTATTTTTGAATAAATTTATTTTCATTTAAATCTTTTTTGAAAAAAAATTTGTTTTTTCATTTATTTAAAAAGGTTTTAATATGAAAAGAATTTTAATGTATATATTATATATGGAAAAAATTCTGGATTTATATTTTTTCGTTAAGAGAAAAGGATTTTTGAAAAAAATTTCAGTTTTACTTTGAAATTGCCATATACAATATATATTCTTTTTATACCCTTGCAGAGGGTATTATAAAATTGGTCAGATGTTTGTAACGCATAGAAATTTACGTTTCCGACCCCATAAAGTATATATATTCTTGATCAGCATCAACAGCCGAGTCGATTAAGACATGTCCGTCTGTCCGTCTATCCGTCCGTCCGTCTGTCTGTTTGTTCGCAGCTTTTCGAATCCGCGCGGCACCAAATAAGAAATATATAAAAATATTGGACTCGAATCGCAAGGAAGGGGGCACAATTTACTCCAAATGTGACGGTTTTTAGCTCAAAATCGCTTAATTCGCCATTTGGTGTGCGGAACAAGATTCTCTGAAACGGAGTGTGTCGATGGTCAACAAGGATCTGCCGATACATCTTGGTAATATCGGCGTTGAAAACAAATCGGAAATATCGCCACTTAAGTAGTTGCATGGTTAGGTCGGATTGGAGAACCGGCCCTGTATGCAAGACATCGTTGAGGCTCTGCCCATTGGTGGAGGAACTGGAGGCGTTGAATACTACGCGAACTTTAGTAGTGGTGCTTTCTAGCTTAAACACCGCAGGACTAACCTTTCTCATATGACCAAGGTCTATGTACTCTTGGATCACCGAGTCGGCTCTCGTTCCGAAGGAACTGAGCCAATGCACCTGACCATGAATGACCCAGCTGGATGTTACTAGGCTCTCGGAATGGAAGGCTGACGATATATTGTTCCGAGGTGTCCCTTTTGGTGGTTCGAACGAAGTTCTTTTCACATTCGGAATCGGACTCTTTCATTCTCCTCCTTTTGTGAGAAGTTTATCTAATTGGCTCTCTGGGGGATGCACGAATCGAGTGGAAAACAAGGAGATTGCCCGTTGGTCGATTTGGGACTCGTCAATTGGCCCTGTAAGTACCCACCCGAATATGGTCTCTTCTTCAAGAAGGGTGCCACATATGTTGGTTTCCTTGCCCTTCAAGGAAATTGCCGGAAGCACGTCAGACCCGAGCAGTAAATCTATTTGGGCACTGTGACGGAAATTCGGATCGGCAACACGCATGTTGGGCAGGTTCTCTAAGGCACTCTCGCTAATGCTATGCGTCGGAAGATTGCCTGCCAAATACGGTAAGACATAGGCAGACGTGGGCACTCGCCGTTCTGGCATCAATGGAGAACCTATGACAAGCTGAGAAAGCTTATGGGCTTGAGCGGGAGTCGGCATGGTCAGACCAGATATGTGGGCAGTCACTCTTTTGAATGGAAGTTTTATTTGATTGAAAAGTCGCTCCGTTATGAAACTCCCTTCAGATCCTGCATTAATCAAAGCACGAGCCCTATAGGATACTCCCTGATGACGCACGGTAACCATGGCTGTTCCCAAAAGGACCCGCTTCGCACTTGACGCAAAATAATTTTGCGTGCGAATAGGTGGGTCTGCCCATTGGCTTGATTGCCCCTGGCGTTTGAGTTGGTTAGCGCTGGCACTGGCGCAACGTTACCACGATGAAGCAGGGTGTTGTGTCGACCGTTGCACGTGAAGCAATTATGTGCACTTGTACACTCTTTTAGTTGATGCTGACGTGCGAAACAATTAAGGCATAATTTGAGTTGCCTAATCTGGGTGACTCTATCATTGATAGACATTTGGAGAAAACGAGGACACAGACGGATCGGATGATTCTCCTTAGCACACACCTTGCAGGTAGACGATCCCATCGAGACCTTGGTTTTAAAGGTCTTAATGTTCCTCTGGGTCTCTTTTCGGACGAACTGACTTGTCGATGGCTGACCACTCACAGTCATTGAATCTTCTAGTGATTCCAACGTAAGGACGCGATCTTCTAGAAAGGCATTTAATTCCGCCCAGCATGGGATATCCCGTTTATTTTGGAGAGACTGCTCCCACATAGCTCGGGTAACCTTGGGCAGCTTGGAGCTAGCCCAAAAAACGAGCATGCTGTCCCAAGTACATGTGTCGAACCGTGGAGATTTAATGCTAGCAAGCATCCTTGGAAAGTGTTCAGCATCGTTCTCAGCGATGTAACGGACTCGGTAGGAATGGGCAGTAAGCCGAACAGGACTTTGAGCTGACTGTTGACAAGGAGTCGTGGATTCTCAAACCGCTCACAGAGGGCTCCCCAAGCTGATTCAAATCCATCTTTGGTAAGTGGAGATTTAGCCACTAGAGCCTTGGCATCACCTCTTGTTTTAGAATTCAAATGGAGTAACCTTTCAACAGGAGTTAAGCGCGGATTGTCTATATAGACAGCGGTGAAAAGGTCTCGAAATGTGGGCCAACGCAAAAAATCGCCGCTAAAGATTTCTGTATCACATGGCGGAAGATTACAGCCTCTTGAAGCAACGCTAGGAACTGGCAACTGCGCTTGCATGGATGCCTTGTCAATGGACTCAGTAAGTAGAGACGCGCAACGTTCATAAACATCATAACAATAAGCATATTTTGCTTCTAGGGTCGAAATATCTGCAGCGTCACCATCTTGCCGAATACTTTTGGAGCACCAAACATACTCTTGTTCGGCTGTTGCCCATAAGGAGCGAATGTGATCCTGTCGGATCTTCAGTGTGGAGATTGTGACTGCATTCTCAGACGGAGTGTTGATCATATCCTGAAATCGGCTGATACGATCATTGGCAGCTATAAATTCAGCCAACGCCATGGTGGATACTCGAATACGTCGTTGCGTTTCAGAACGAGTAGACTCTGAAGGTGCCGATACTGTGATGTGCGGAACTAGCTGCACAGTTTCGGGGCTAGATGGGCTTGACGCTCGGGAAGTTTTCGGAGATGGCAATCGTGGCTCAGATGAAGCTCGTTGAATGCCGCGGGTCAGACGTTTAATGGTTGCAGAAGAAGCGAGACCTCTTGGTTTTGATGTCGGGGTCGCAGGCGATGCAGAACGTGGAGGAACAGTGAGCCGAGTTCACTTAGGGCTGGTCTTGGGTTGCTCGATTGGCATAAACGCATAAACGCGAACAAACGCGAAGTATGTTTTGACCGTTGCTAGACTTAGCAGTGTCGCAGCGACAACAGTAATTTGAAAATTGAAAAATGTAGAAAGAAATGTAGGAATTTTCGAAACAATTGGAACCTTTGTTAAATGTAGGAATTTTCGAAGCACTTAAGACATGAATCGAATTTAAAAGAAACTTGTATCGAATGTAAGAATCTTCGCAGTAAATGAAAAGCTTGTGTATGTAAACAATTGGGAACTTTGTTGAATTTAGGAAATTTCGAATCAATTGGGACTTTTATTCGTTGATGTAAGAATTTTCGAAATGTGGACTGTATATTTTATTGACAAAATTATAGTTGAATGTAAATCAATAAATCGGGTTTACACAAATGCACATAATAATTTTACTGGTGATTATCTGATAATAAAATTTTCTTTTATCTAAACTTTGGTCGAAAAAAAGATAGACGGCTATGTGTTCTTGTTTGCGCAAGAAGAAAAAAAAAATTGCAAAAAAATGTAAACTGTACGTTATATTTCCTCCGATGTTCGCTTGGAATGTTCTCGGCAGAAATACAAATACACCGTAAGTAAACTTCAATGTCGTTTATACAAAGATTAGTCACAAAATTTTTTTTTTAGGAAAAAAATAGGCAAATCTCACAGGAAAAAACGACTCAGCTGTAGCGTTGGAGACGGTTTCACAAAATTTTCTTTATGCGCCTCCTGTGCATCTCCTTCAGATACTCCTCCTTCCAGCGCAGGCAAAGTTGCTGGTTAAGAGACTTAAGGCGCCGCCATCGGTTATGGATGGACTCGGCGAGCTGAGGGATTTCAGCTTCAGGAGCTCCGATCAGGAAATGACCGGGTGTCAGTGAGAGCAGCTCTGTAGGATCATCTGATAAAGGAGCCAGTGGCCTAGAATTTAGGCAAACCTCGACTTTTTCAACAGCGTTGACAGCTCCTTGAAAAAGAATCGAGTGCCGGAAGCGGATTTACGGAGCAAAGTCTTAAAACTTTTGACTCCAGCTTCCCATAAGCCACCCATATGCGGTGCTCCGGGCGGAATGAAACGCCAGTCCAGCTTATGGTGGCTGTACCGACTTGAGGCTGCGGATGCTACTGACTCCAGAAACTCTTTGGAGAGAAATTTCTCGGCACCGACAAAGGTTTTGCCGTTATCAGAATAGATGCTTTGCGGACATCCCCTGCGACCTATAAACCGCGCCAACGCGGCCAGGAATTTCTCAGTCGTCAGGTCGGATGTGCATTCCAAGTGGATAGCCTTGGTGCTAAAACACACAAACACACACACATACCCCTTAGTAATGAGACAGGCTCGTCCTGTGTAATTTTTAATATCGAACGGGCCGGCAAAATCCACTCCCGTGTAGGTGAATGGCCTGAAAAAGGAAGACCGCTCTTTGGGCAGATCTCCCATTAGCTGCGTTTGGAGACGCTTTCTGTATATGATACAGACCTTGCAGGACTTAGTCACATGTTTGACCAAATTACGAATCTTGGGAATTCAGTATTTCGCGCGGATGATACGGATCATGAGCTGATTCCCCCCATGCAACGTTATGCGATGGGTGAAATCAGTAAGGACTCGAGCAAACCTGCTGCCATACGGCAGAAGAACAGGATGACGTTCATCATACCGCAGAGAGCTGGAATTTTTAACTCGTCCGCTGGCTCGGATAATGGTGGTTGAGAAACGGATTTAAGGAGAGATTTAATTTGTCACAAACTGGCGCCACTGTTGGTCAAGATCGGACGGAAGTGGATCATCCCAACGGAGCTCACGTAGCCATAAAGTTTGTATAAACATCTTGGCACGAACAATGAATGGAGATAACCAGCCTGCTGGATCGAACAATTTTGATATTCGGGACAAAACTTCTCGCTTCGAGTAGGAGGATTTTTGCTCCAGTGGAGAAGGAACGAAGAAAAATTCGTCAGTCGTGGCTCTCCATCGAATCCCCAGCGTCTTGGTTACGCTAGCGTCATCGATTTTGAGAAACTCGGAATTCAACAGGAGGCCGGATAGAATGTCACTCAGAAGCGGCTTATGATTGGCCGGGGAACCCAGCGGACTCCATCGCACATGACAGCTCTTTAATGGCCTCACAGGCCTCGTGTTGCGTGTGGGCACCAGCTAGTACGTCATCCACGTACATGAAACTGCGAATAACTTCACTAGCTCGAGGATATTGTGATTCCACATCGCTTGCTAGCTATTTGATGACTCGAATCGCATGGAAGGGGGGCACAATTTACTCCAAATGTGACGGTTTTTAGCTCAAAATCGCTTAATTCGCCATTTGGTGTGCGGAACAAGATTCGCTGAAACGGAGTGTGTCGATGGTCAACAAGGACCTGCCGATACATCTTGGTAATATCGGCGTTGAAAACAAATCGGAAATATCGGCACTTAAGTAGTTGCATGGTTAGGTCGGATTGGAGAACCGGCCCTGAATGCAAGACATCGTTGAGGCTCTGCCCATTGGTGGAGGAACTGGAGGCGTTGAATACTACGCGAACTTTAGTAGTGGTGCTTTCTGGTTAAACACCGCATGATGTGGAAGGTAAAATTCAGAGCTACCGTCTGCAGGACTAACCTTTCTCATATGACCAAGGTCTATGTACTCTTGGATCACCGAGTTATACTGTGCTTTAAATTCGGGATTCTTGCTCAGTCGGCTCTCGTTCCGAAGGAACTGAGCCAATGCACCTGACCTTGAATGACAAAGCTGGATGTTACTAGGCTCTCGGAATGGAAGGCTGACGATATATCGTTCCGAGGTGTCCCTTTTGGTGGTTCGAACGAAGTTCTCCTCACATTCGGAATCGGACTCTTTCATTCTCCTCACAGGGAGATCGCCCACCTCCCAAAATTTTGTGAGAAGTTTATCTAATTGACTCTCTGGGGGATGCACGAATCGAGTGGAAAACGAGGAAATCGCCCGTTGGTCGATTTGGGACTCGTCAATTGGCCCTGTAAGTACCCACCCCAATATGGTCTCTACTTCAAGAAGGGTGCCACATATGTTGGTTTCCTTGCCGTTCAAGGAAATTGCCGGAAGCACGTCAGACCCGAGCAGTAAATCTATTTGGGCACTGTGACGGAAATTCGGATCGGCAACACGCATGTTGGGCAGGTTCTCTAAGGCACTCTCGCTAATGCTATGCGTCGGAAGATTGCCTGCCAAATACGGTAAGACATAGGCAGACGTGGGCACTCGCCGTTCTGGCATCAATGGAGAACCTATGACAAGCTGAGAAAGCTTATGGGCTTGAGCGGGAGTCGACATGGTCAGACCAGATATGTGGGCAGTCACTATTTTAAATGGAAGTTTTATTTGATTGAAAAGTCGCTCCGTTATGAAACTCCCTTCAGATCCTGGATCAATCAAAGCACGAGCCCTATAGGATACTCCCTGATGACGCACGGTAAGCATGGCTGTTCCCAAAAGGACCCGCTTCGCACTTGACGCAAAATAATTTTGCGTGCGAATAGGTGGGTCTGCCCATTGGCTTGACTGCCCCTGGCGTTTGAGTTGGTTAGCGCTGGCACTAGCGCAACGTTACCACGATGAAGCAGGGTGTTGTGTCGATCGTTGCACGTGAAGCAATTATGTGCACTTGTACACTCTTTTAGTTGATGCTGACGTGCGAAACAATTAAGGCATAATTTGAGTTGCCTAATCTGGGTGACTCTATCATTGATAGACATTTGGAGAAAACGAGGACACAGACGGATCGGATGATTCTCCTTAGCACACACCTTGCAGGTAGACGATCCCATCGAGACCTTGGTTTTAAAGGTCTTAATGTTCCTCTGGGTCTCTTTTCGGACGAACTGACTTGTCGATGGCTGACCACTCACAGTCATTGAATCTTCTAGTGATTCCAACGTAAGGACGCGATCTTCTAGAAAGGCATTTAATTCAGCCCAGCATGGGATATCCCGTTTATTTTGGAGAGACTGCTCCCACATAGCTCGGGTAACCTTGGGCAGCTTGGAGCTAGCCCAAAAAACGAGCATGCTGTCCCAAGTACATGTGTCGAACCGTGGAGATTTAATGCTAGCAAGCATCCTTGGAAAGTGTTCAGCATCGTTCTCAGCGATGTAACGGACTCGGTAGGAATGGGCAGTAAGCCGAACAGGACTTTGAGCTGACTGTTGACAAGGAGTCGTGGATTCTCAAACCGCTCACAGAGGGCTCCCCAAGCTGATTCAAATCCATCTTTGGTAAGTGGATATTTAGCCACTAGAGCCTTGGCATCACCTCTTGTTTTAGAATTCAAATGGAGTAACCTTTCAACAGGAGTTAAGCGCGGATTGTCTATATAGACAGCGGTGAAAAGGTCTCGCAATGTGGGCCAACGCAAAAAATCGCCGCTAAAGATTTCTGTATCACATGGCGGAAGATTACAGGCTCTCGAAGCAACGCTAGGTACTGACAACTGCCCTGGCATGGATGCCTTGTCAATGGACTCAGTAAGTAGAGACGCGCAACGTTCATAAACATCATAACAATAAGCATATTTTGCTTCTAGGGTCGAAATATCTGCAGCGTCACCATCTTGCCGAATACTTTTGGAACACCAAACATACTCTTGTTCGGCTGTTGCCCATAAGGAGCGAATGTGATCCTGTCGGATCTTCAGTGTGGAGATTGTGACTGCATTCTCAGACGGAGTGTTGATTATATCCTGAAATCGGCTGATACGATCACTGGCAGCTATAAACTCAGCCAAGGCCATGGTGGATACTCGAATACGTCGTTGCGTTTCAAAACGAGTAGAAACTGAAGGTACCGATACTGTGATGTGCGGAACTAGCTGCACAGTTTCGGGGCTAGATGGGCTTGACGCTCGGGAACTTTTCGGAGATGACAATCGTGGCTCAGATGAAGCTCGTTGAATGCCGCGGGTCAGACGTTTAATGGTTGCAGAAGAAGCGAGACCTCTTGGTTTTGATGTCGGGGTCGCAGGCGATGCAGAACGTGGAGGAACAGTGAGCCGAGTTCACTTAGGGCTGGTCTTGGGTTGCTCGATTGGCATAAACGCATAAACGCGAACAAACGCGAAGTATGTTTTGACCGTTGCTAGACTTAGCAGTGTCGCAGCGACAACAGTAATTTGAAAATTGAAAAATGTAGAAAGAAATGTGGGAATTTTCGAAACAATTGGAACCTTTGTTAAATGTAGGAATTTTCGAAGCACTTAAGACATGAATCGAATTTAAAATAAACTTGTATCGAATGTAAGAATCTTCGCAGTAAATGAAAAGCTTGTCTATGTAAATAATAGGGAACTTTGTTGAATTTAGGAAATTTCGAATCAATTGGGACTTTTATTCGTTGATGTAAGAATTTTCGTAATGTGGACTGTATATTTTATTGACAAAATTATAGTTGAATGTAAATCAATAAATCGGGTTTTCACAAACGCACATAATAATTTTACTGGTGATTATCTGATAATAAAATTTTCTTTTATCTAAACTTTGGTCGAAAAAAAGATAGACGGCTATGTGTTCTTGTTTGCGCAAGAAGAAAAAAAAATTGCAAAAAATGTAAACTGTACGTTATATTTCCTCCGATGTTCGCTTGGAATGTTCTCGGCAGAAATACAAATACACCGTAAGTAAACTTCAATGTCGTTTATACAAAGATTAGTCACAAAATTTTTTTTTTTAGGAAAAAAATAGGCAAATCTCACAGGAAAAAACGACTCAGCTGTAGCGTTGGAGACGGTTTCACAAAATTTTCTTTATGCGCCTCCTGTGCATCTCCTTCAGATACTCCTCCTTCCAGCGCAGGCAAAGTTGCTGGTTAAGAGACTTAAGGCGCCGCCATCGGTTATGGATGAACTCGGCGAGCTGAGGGATTTCAGCTTCAGGAGCTCCGATCAGGAAATGACCGGGTGTCAGTGAGAGCAGCTCTGTAGGATCATCTGATAAAGGAGCCAGTGGCCTAGAATTTAGGCAAACCTCGACTTTTTTCAACAGCGTTGACAGCTCCTTGAAAAAGAATCGAGTGCCGGAAGCGGATTTACGGAGCAAAGTCTTAAAACTTTTGACTCCAGCTTCCCATAAGCCACCCATATGCGGTGCTCCGGGCGGAATGAAACGCCAGTCCAGCTTATGGTGGCTGTACCGACTTGAGGCTGCGGATGCTACTGACTCCAGAAACTCTTTGGAGAGAAATTTCTCGGCACCGACAAAGGTTTTGCCGTTATCAGAATAGATGCTTTGCGGACATCCCCTGCGACCTATAAACCGCGCCAACGCGGCCAGGAATTTCTCAGTCGTCAGGTCGGATGTGCATTCCAAGTGGATAGCCTTGGTGCTAAAACACACAAACACACACACATACCCCTTAGTAATGAGACAGGCTCGTTCTGTGTAATTTTTAATATCGAACGGGCCGGCAAAATCCACTCCCGTGTAGGTGAATGGCCTGAAAAAGGAAGACCGCTCTTTGGGCAGATCTCCCATTAGCTGCGTTTGGAGACGCTTTCTGTATATGATACAGACCTTGCAGGACTTAGTCACATGTTTGACCAAATTACGAATCTTGGGAATTCAGTATTTCGCGCGGATGATACGGATCATGAGCTGATTCCCCCATGCAACGTTATGCGATGGGTGAAATCAGTAAGGACTCGAGCAAACCTGCTGCCATACGGCAGAAGAACAGGATGACGTTCATCATACCGCAGAGAGCTGGAATTTTTAACTCGTCCGTTGGCTCGGATAATGGTGGTTGAGAAACGGATTTAAGGAGAGATTTAATTTGTCACAAACTGGCGCCACTGTTGGTCAAGATCGGACGGAAGTGGATCATCCCAACGGAGCTCACGTAGCCATAAAGTTTGTATAAACATCTTGGCACGAACAATGAATGGAGATAACCAGCCTGCTGGATCGAACAATTTTGATATTCGGGACAAAACTTCTCGCTTCGAGTAGGAGGATTTTTGCTCCAGTGGAGAAGGAACGAAGAAAAATTCGTCAGTCGTGGCTCTCCATCGAATCCCCAGCGTCTTGGTTACGCTAGCGTCATCGATTTTGAGAAACTCGGAATTCAACAGGAGGCCGGACAGAATGTCACTCAGAAGCGGCTTATGATTGGCCGGGGAACCCAGCGGACTCCATCGCACATGACAGCTCTTTAATGGCCTCACAGGCCTCGTGTTGCGTGTGGGCACCAGCTAGTACGTCATCCACGTACATGAAACTGCGAATAACTTCACTAGCTCGAGGATATTGTGATTCCACATCGCTTGCTAGCTATTTGAGGACTCGAATCGCATGGAAGGGGGCACAATTTACTCCAAATGTGACGGTTTTTAGCTCAAAATCGCTTAATTCGCCATTTGGTGTGCGGAACAAGATTCGCTGAAACGGAGTGTGTCGATGGTCAACAAGGACCTGCCGATACATCTTGGTAATATCGGCGTTGAAAACAAATCGGAAATATCGGCACTTAAGTAGTTGCATGGTTAGGTCGGATTGGAGAACCGGCCCTGAATGCAAGACATCGTTGAGGCTCTGCCCATTGGTGGAGGAACTGGAGGCGTTGAATACTACGCGAACTTTAGTAGTGGTGCTTTCTGGTTAAACACCGCATGATGTGGAAGGTAAAATACAGAGCTACCGTCTGCAGGACTAACCTTTCTCATATGACCAAGGTCTATGTACTCTTGGATCACCGAGTTATACTGTGCTTTAAATTCGGGATTCTTGCTCAGTCGGCTCTCGTTCCGAAGGAACTGAGCCAATGCACCTGACCTTGAATGACAAAGCTGGATGTTACTAGGCTCTCGGAATGGAAGGCTGACGATATATCGTTCCGAGGTGTCCCTTTTGGTGGTTCGAACGAAGTTCTCCTCACATTCGGAATCGGACTCTTTCATTCTCCTCACAGGGAGATCGCCCACCTCCCAAAATTTTGTGAGAAGTTTATCTAATTGACTCTCTGGGGGATGCACGAATCGAGTGGAAAACGAGGAAATCGCCCGTTGGTCGATTTGGGACTCGTCAATTGGCCCTGTAAGTACCCACCCCAATATGGTCTCTACTTCAAGAAGGGTGCCACATATGTTGGTTTCCTTGCCGTTCAAGGAAATTGCCGGAAGCACGTCAGACCCGAGCAGTAAATCTATTTGGGCACTGTGACGGAAATTCGGATCGGCAAGACGCAAGTTGGGCAGGTTCTCTAAGGCACTCGCGCTAATGCTATGCGTCGGAAGATTGCCTGCCAAATACGGTAAGACATAGGCAGACGTGGGCACTCGCCGTTCTGGCATCAATGGAGAACCTATGACAAGCTGAGAAAGCTTATGGGCTTGAGCGGGAGTCGACATGGTCAGACCAGATATGTGGGCAGTCACTATTTTAAATGGAAGTTTTATTTGATTGAAAAGTCGCTCCGTTATGAAACTCCCTTCAGATCCTGGATCAATCAAAGCACGAGCCCTATAGGATACTCCCTGATGACGCACGGTAACCATGGCTGTTCCCAAAAGGATCCGCTTCGCCCTTGACGCAAAATAATTTTGCGTGCGAATAGGTGGGTCTGCCGGAGGGTTTGACCTACGTTGGCTTGACTGCCCCTGGCGTTTGAGTTGGTTAGCGCTGGCACTAGCGCAACGTTACCACGATGAAGCAGGGTGTTGTGTCGATCGTTGCACGTGAAGCAATTATGTGCACTTGTACACTCTTTTAGTTGATGCTGACGTGCGAAACAATTAAGGCATAATTTGAGTTGCCTAATCTGGGTGACTCTATCATTGATAGACATTTGGAGAAAACGAGGACACAGACGGATCGGATGATTCTCCTTAGCACACACCTTGCAGGTAGACGATCCCATCGAGACCTTGGTTTTAAAGGTCTTAATGTTCCTCTGGGTCTCTTTTCGGACGAACTGACTTGTCGATGGCTGACCACTCACAGTCATTGAATCTTCTAGTGATTCCAACGTAAGGACGCGATCTTCTAGAAAGGCATTTAGTTCCGCCCAACATGGGATATCCCGTTTATTTTGGAGAGACTGCTCCCACATAGCTCGGGTAACCTTGGGCAGCTTGGAGCTAGCCCAAAAAACGAGCATGCTGTCCCAAGTAGATGTGTCAAACCGTGGAGATTTAATGCTAGCAAGCATCCTTGGAAAGTGTTCAGCATCGTTCTCAGCGATGTAACGGACTCGGTAGGAATGGGCAGTAAGCCGAACAGGACTTTGAGCTGACTGTTGACAAGGAGTCGTGGATTCTCAAACCGCTCACAGAGGGCTCCCCAAGCTGATTCAAATCCATCTTTGGTAAGTGGATATTTAGCCACTAGAGCCTTGGCATCACCTCTTGTTTTAGAATTCAAATGGAGTAACCTTTCAACAGGAGTTAAGCGCGGATTGTCTATATAGACAGCGGTGAAAAGGTCTCGCAATGTGGGCCAACGCAAAAAATCGCCGCTAAAGATTTCTGTATCACATGGCGGAAGATTACAGGCTCTCGAAGCAACGCTAGGTACTGACAACTGCCCTGGCATGGATGCCTTGTCAATGGACTCAGTAAGTAGAGACGCGCAACGTTCATAAACATCATAACAATAAGCATATTTTGCTTCTAGGGTCGAAATATCTGCAGCGTCACCATCTTGCCGAATACTTTTGGAACACCAAACATACTCTTGTTCGGCTGTTGCCCATAAGGAGCGAATGTGATCCTGTCGGATCTTCAGTGTGGAGATTGTGACTGCATTCTCAGACGGAGTGTTGATTATATCCTGAAATCGGCTGATACGATCACTGGCAGCTATAAACTCAGCCAAGGCCATGGTGGATACTCGAATACGTCGTTGCGTTTCAAAACGAGTATAAACTGAAGGTACCGATACTGTGATGTGCGGAACTAGCTGCACAGTTTCGGGGCTAGATGGGCTTGACGCTCGGGAACTTTTCGGAGATGACAATCGTGGCTCAGATGAAGCTCGTTGAATGCCGCGGGTCTGACGTTTAATGGTTGCAGAAGAAGCGAGACCTCTTGGTTTTGATGTCGGGGTCGCAGGCGATGCAGAACGTGGAGGAACAGTGAGCCGAGTTCACTTAGGGCTGGTCTTGGGTTGCTCGATTGGCATAAACGCATAAACGCGAACAAACGCGAAGTATGTTTTGACCGTTGCTAGACTTAGCAGTGTCGCAGCGACAACAGTAATTTGAAAATTGAAAAATGTAGAAAGAAATGTGGGAATTTTCGAAACAATTGGAACCTTTGTTAAATGTAGGAATTTTCGAAGCACTTAAGACATGAATCGAATTTAAAATAAACTTGTATCGAATGTAAGAATCTTCGCAGTAAATGAAAAGCTTGTCTATGTAAATAATAGGGAACTTTGTTGAATTTAGGAAATTTCGAATCAATTGGGACTTTTATTCGTTGATGTAAGAATTTTCGAAATGTGGACTGTATATTTTATTGACAAAGTTAGAGTTGAATGTAAATCAATAAATCGGGTTTTCACAAACGCACATAATAATTTTCCTGGTGATTATCCGATAATAAAATTTTCTTTTTTGTGAACTTTGGTCGAAAAAAGATTAGACGGCTACGTGTTCTTGTTTGCGCAAGAAGAAAAAAAAAATTGCAAAAAAATGTAAACTGTACGTTATATTTCCTCCGATGTTCGCTTGGAATGTTCTCGGCAGAAATACAAATACACCGTAAGTAAACTTCAATGTCGTTTATACAAAGATTAGTCACAAAATTTTTTTTTTAGGAAAAAAATAGGCAAATCTCACAGGAAAAAACGACTCAGCTGTAGCGTTGGAGACGGTTTCACAAAATTTTCTTTATGCGCCTCCTGTGCATCTCCTTCAGATACTCCTCCTTCCAGCGCAGGCAAAGTTGCTGGTTAAGAGACTTCAAGGCGCCGCCATCGGTTATGGATGGACTCGGCGAGCTGAGGGATTTCAGCTTCAGGAGCTCCGATCAGGAAATGACCGGGTGTCAGTGAGAGCAGCTCTGTAGGATCATCTGATAAAGGAGCCAGTGGCCTAGAATTTAGGCAAACCTCGACTTTTTCAACAGCGTTGACAGCTCCTTGAAAAAGAATCGAGTGCCGGAAGCGGATTTACGGAGCAAAGTCTTAAAACTTTTGACTCCAGCTTCCCATAAGCCACCCATATGCGGTGCTCCGGGCGGAATGAAACGCCAGTCCAGCTTATGGTGGCTGTACCGACTTGAGGCTGCGGATGCTACTGACTCCAGAAACTCTTTGGAGAGAAATTTCTCGGCACCGACAAAGGTTTTGCCGTTATCAGAATAGATGCTTTGCGGACATCCCCTGCGACCTATAAACCGCGCCAACGCGGCCAGGAATTTCTCAGTCGTCAGGTCGGATGTGCATTCCAAGTGGATAGCCTTGGTGCTAAAACACACAAACACACACACATACCCCTTAGTAATGAGACAGGCTCGTCCTGTGTAATTTTTAATATCAAACGGGCCGGCAAAATCCACTCCCGTGTAGGTGAATGGCCTGAAAAAGGAAGACCGCTCTTTGGGCAGATCTCCCATTAGCTGCGTTTGGAGACGCTTTCTGTATATGATACAGACCTTGCAGGACTTAGTCACATGTTTGACCAAATTACGAATCTTGGGAATTCAGTATTTCGCGCGGATGATACGGATCATGAGCTGATTCCCCCCATGCAACGTTATGCGATGGGTGAAATCAGTAAGGACTCGAGCAAACCTGCTGCCATACGGCAGAAGAACAGGATGACGTTCATCATACCGCAGAGAGCTGGAATTTTTAACTCGTCCGCTGGCTCGGATAATGGTGGTTGAGAAACGGATTTAAGGAGAGATTTAATTTGTCACAAACTGGCGCCACTGTTGGTCAAGATCGGACGGAAGTGGATCATCCCAACGGAGCTCACGTAGCCATAAAGTTTGTATAAACATCTTGGCACGAACAATGAATGGAGATAACCAGCCTGCTGGATCGAACAATTTTGAAATTCGGGACAAAACTTCTCGCTTCGAGTAGGAGGATTTTTGCTCCAGTGGAGAAGGAACGAAGAAAAATTCGTCAGTCGTGGCTCTCCATCGAAACTCCAGCGTCTTGGTTACGCTAGCGTCATCGATTTTGAGAAACTCGGAATTCAACAGGAGGCCGGATAGAATGTCACTCAGAAGCGGCTTATGATTGGCCGGGGAACCCAGCGGACTCCATCGCACATGACAGCTCTTTAATGGCCTAACAGGCCTCGTGTTGCGTGTGGGCACCAGCTAGTACGTCATCCACGTACATGAAACTGCGAATAACTTCACTAGCTCGAGGATATTGTGATTCCACATCGCTTGCTAGCTATTTGAGGACTCGAATCGCATGGAAGGGGGCACAATTTACTCCAAATGTGACGGTTTTTAGCTCAAAATCGCTTAATTCGCCATTTGGTGTGCGGAACAAGATTCGCTGAAACGGAGTGTGTCGATGGTCAACAAGGACCTGCCGATACATCTTGGTAATATCGGCGTTGAAAACAAATCGGAAATATCGGCACTTAAGTAGTTGCATGGTTAGGTCGGATTGGAGAACCGGCCCTGAATGCAAGACATCGTTGAGGCTCTGCCCATTGGTGGAGGAACTGGAGGCGTTGAATACTACGCGAACTTTAGTAGTGGTGCTTTCTGGTTAAACACCGCATGATGTGGAAGGTAAAATTCAGAGCTACCGTCTGCAGGACTAACCTTTCTCATATGACCAAGGTCTATGTACTTTTGGATCACCGAGTTATACTGTGCTTTAAGTTCAGGATTCTTGCTCAGTCGGCTCTCGTTCCGAAGGAACTGAGCCAATGCACCTGACCTGGAATGTTGTTGGATGTTGCTAGGCTCTCGGAATGGAAGGCTGATATCGTTCCGAGGTGTCCCTTTTGGTGGTTCGAACGAAGTTCTCCTCACATTCGGAATCGGACTCTTTCATTCTCCTCACAGGGAGATCGCCCACCTCCCAAAATTTTGTGAGAAGTTTATCTAATTGACTCTCTGGGGGATGCACGAATCGAGTGGAAAACGAGGAAATCGCCCGTTGGTCGATTTGGGACTCGTCAATTGGCCCTGTAAGTACCCACCCCAATATGGTCTCTACTTCAAGAAGGGTGCCACATATGTTGGTTTCCTTGCCGTTCAAGGAAATTGTCGGAAGCACGTCAGACCCGAGCAGTAAATCTATTTGGGCACTGTGACGGAAATTCGGATCGGCAAGAGGCAAGTTGGGCAGGTTCTCTAAGGCACTCGCGCTAATGCTATGCGTCTGAATATTGCCTGCCAAATACGGTAAGACATAGGCAGACGTGGGCACTCGCCGTTCTGGCATCAATGGAGAACCTATGACAAGCTGAGAAAGCTTATGGGCTTGAGCGGGAGTCGACATGGTCAGACCAGATATGTGGGCAGTCACTATTTTAAATGGAAGTTTTATTTGATTGAAAAGTCGCTCCGTTATGAAACTCCCTTCAGATCCTGGATCAATCAAAGCACGAGCCCTATAGGATACTCCCTGATGACGCACGGTAACCATGGCTGTTCCCAAAAGGATCCGCTTCGCCCTTGACGCAAAATAATTTTGCGTGCGAATAGGTGGGTCTGCCGGAGGGTTTGACCTACGTTGGCTTGACTGCCCCTGGCGTTTGAGTTGGTTAGCGCTGGCACTAGCGCAACGTTACTACGATGAAGCAGGGTGTTGTGTCGATCGTTGCACGTGAAGCAATTATGTGCACTTGTACACTCTTTTAGTTGATGCTGACGTGCGAAACAATTAAGGCATAATTTGAGTTGCCTAATCTGGGTGACTCTATCATTGATAGACATTTGGAGAAAACGAGGACACAGACGGATCGGATGATTCTCCTTAGCACACACCTTGCAGGTAGACGATCTCACCGAAACCTTGGTTTTAAAGGTCTTAATGTTCCTCTGGGTCTCTTTTCGAACGAACTGACTTGTCGATGGCTGACCACTCACAGTCATTGAATCTTCTAGTGATTCCAACGTAAGGACGCGATCTTCTAGAAAGGCATTTAGTTCCGCCCAACATGGGATATCCCGTTTATTTTGGTACATAGCTCCCACATAGCTCGGGTAACCTTGGGCAGCTTGGAGCTAGCCCAAAAAACGAGCATGCTGTCCCAAGTAGATGTGTCGAACCGTGGAGATTTAATGCTAGCAAGCATCCTTGGAAAGTGTTCAGCATCGTTCTCAGCGATGTAACGGACTCGGTAGGAATGGGCAGTAAGCCGAACAGGACTTTGAGCTGACTGTTGACAAGGAGTCGTGGATTCTCAAACCGCTCACAGAGGGCTCCCCAAGCTGATTCAAATCCATCTTTGGTAAGTGGAGATTTAGCCACTAGAGCCTTGGCATCACCTCTTGTTTTAGAATTCAAATGGAGTAACCTTTCAACAGGAGTTAAGCGCGGATTGTCTATATAGACAGCGGTGAAAAGGTCTCGCAATGTGTGCCAACGCAAAAAATCGCCGCTAAAGATTTCTGTATCACATGGCGGAAGATTACAGCCTCTCGAAGCAACGCTAGGAACTGGAAACTGCACTGGCATGGATGCCTGGTCAATGGACTCAGTAAGTAGAGACGCGCAACGTTCATAAACATCATAACAATAAGCATATTTTGCTTCTAGGGTCGAAATATCTGCAGCGTCACCATCTTGCCGAATACTTTTGGAACACCGAACATACTCTTGTTCGGCTGTTGCCCATAAGGAGCGAATGTGATCCTGTCGGATCTTCACTGTGGAGATTCTGACTGCATTCTCAGACGGAGTGTTGATCATATCCTGAAATCGGCTGATACGATCACTGGCAGCTAGAAAGTCAGCCAAAGCCATGTTCGATACACGAATACGTCGTTGCGTTTCAGAACGAGTAGAGACTGAAGAAGCGGACACGGTGATGTGCGGGACTGGCTTCACAATTTCTAAACTAGATGGGCTTGACGCTCGGAAGTTTTCGGAGATGACAATCGTGGCTCAGATGAAGCTCGTTCAATGCCGTGGCTCTGACCCTTGAGTGCCGAAGACTCGCTACTAGCAGAACTTGGATGACTTTAGATTGTCGCAGGAGAAGCGAGACTTCTTGGTTTTGATGTCGATGGAGGAACAGTGAGCCGAGTTGACTTAGCGCTTTGGTTGCTCGATTGGCATAATCTAAATCGCGGTTTTTTTGACCGTAGACGTAGCAGTGCCGCAACGACGACAGTAATTTGAAAATTGCAAATTGAAGATCAAAAAAATGGGAAAAGAAATATAGGAAATGTCGAAGCAATTGGAACTTGAATCGAGTATAATAATTTTCGCAGTAATTGAAAAACTTGGATATATAAACACTGTGGTATTTTCGATGATGTAGAAATTTTCGAATTTTTGAACCTTGTTGATGTAGGAATTTTCGAAATGTGAACTGTATATTTTATTTGACAAAATTATAGTTGAATGTAAATCAATAAATCGTGTTTACACAAATGCACACAACAATTTTACTGGTGGTTAATAAAATTTTCTTTGTTGTGAACTTAGGTCGTGTTGTTGTTTGCGCAAGAAGAAAAAATTGCAAAAAAAAATCTAAACTGTACGTTATATTTCTTCCGATGTTCGCTTGAAATGGATTTTTATGTTCTCGGTAGAAATACAAATACACCGTCAATAGACTTTAAAATCGTTTATACAAGGATTAGTCACAATTTTTTTGAAAAAAAAATAGGCAAATCTTACAGGTAAAAAAAACGACTCGGCTGTAGCGTTGGAGATGGTTTCACAAAATGGTCTTTATGCGCGAATTTTAAGGAACAAACAACACGAAGGCACAAATCCGGAATTAGTTCACTGAATTAGAAAATCTTTTTTTTTTAATAAAATGTTTCAATGTCTTTCTTTTATTTATTTCGGAATCCTGCACCAAAAAAATAATTATGAATATGCGTTTGTGTAAATTAAATGTAGGAGAAATTATATGTATATGTTAGGATTTATATGTGTGGGTATGTAATATGTGTGTAAATATATTGTGTGTATGGAATGTATAGAATATATTATGTGTGTATGGAATATTATGTGTGTATGGAATGTATAAAATATATATGTGGAATATGTAAAATATATTTATTATGGATGGAATGTGTATTGGAAAAATATGTGCATTGTGAGGATGCGAAAGGAGAGCGCATCCACACATTTATCGTGGAATCCGGACATGTACGTCCGAGTTGTTTTTTTTGATTTTTGTTTTGCATATTTTGATCTCGATCATTCCGTATTATAGGCCGCTGAAGGCAAACCTTTATTTAGAAAAAAAAAACCGAGTATTATTTTTGTTATCTATAGGGTAATTTGAAATTGGCGGGCAATCCCGATAGAGCTATTTTTGCCGGTAGGTTAATTTGAAATTGGCGGGCGATATTAATCATTCCCAGGGTTATGTTGCAGTGATCGAATCAATATGAGTCATACTCGCTCGGGAGCATTAATTAGGTCACATTAAGTCGATTAATAAGCCGATAATGAGTCGATAGATAAAGCTCAAGGATGAGCAAAAATGTGACCAAAGCGCAAGCGTAGCGGCGTGGCGTCACTTGGTGTGGAACTCTCGAAGCAGACGGACGTGGATACGGGAAACAAAAAAAATAAGCGTGCGACGAGCGAAAGTGTAAAAAGTGGAGTGAAAATAAAAGGACGAGATTAAAAGAAAAGGAGGATCAGACCGGTGACAGAGACACGTAAAGGAAAGTGAAACGATCAGTGCATTAACAAGAAACCGAAGTGAAAAAAAAAAACATTAATTGTTCTCGATGACCAAAGGGAAAGAAAATCAACACGCCCCGCCGCAAATAAAAGGAAAAACGTGGCTCGCGTCGACTCTGAGTAAGCATGGGGATTGGAAAGTTAGTGGGATAGACCTGGTGCAGTCCGGTCGACATTTTGTTAAGAAATTGTGGTTCAAAAGAGAAAAATAAGGAGAAATAGACGAGTAGTAATCCCAAGAAGGGAAAAATAAAAGAAAAGTAAGGAAATTGCAGTGTACATTTTTCTTTTTCTATTTGCATGTGGTAGTATTGGTTCACTAGCTTCCCTTTTTCCCCCCCCTTAACACTACCCTAGTAGAGGACGAACTCCCTACTAATTCTTAACACTACCTATTAACCTCCGAGGTAGCAGAGGATTGATCCCTGCTGACCCCCCCCCTTAACCCGTAGGGTAAATCTCAGGTGCGAGGACCACCCTCCCGCCGAGGCCAAGAATACCGGTGGTTTTCCTACTCTGTCCCCTTTCTGTAGTTAACCCGTATGGCGAATTCCCCGGTGATCTAACCCGTGCGAGGACCACCCTCCCGCCGAGGCCAGGAATACCGGTGGTTTTCCTACTCTTTCCCCTTTCTGTAGTTAATCCGTAGGCTTGAATCTCGGAGTAATCTAGCCCGTGCGAGGACCACCCTCCCGCCGAGGTTCGAACTACATCCGAGATTTTCTACTCTAGTAGTGCCCCACTAACCCCGAGTACTAGGTGCAGAGTTGCCCACCAGTTACCTCATCTCAGCTATACGCCCGGGACACATAGGCGTGACCCGGGGCACCCGTGACCGAGAAGGGTCAAGGTCCCGCTAGGGATTCAGAAAAGAAAGTTAACTCGACTGACCACGCCCCGTCATTCGAAGGTCTCGGCAGATACAAATTTCTTGTGTTGTGGACCCAATAAGACTGAGAGTTGTACCCCGGCCTTAGAAGGTTCCTTACAAGTGGCGCCCGAGCAGGGATCCGAGATTTTTGACGGGGGAACCTTTCGGACGGATTAAAGCCCCGTCTCGTGGTCGGTCCCGTTGGTTTTTTTTTTAGGCAAAATGCAGAGGCGTAGAAAAGGGGGTAACTTCTGATATGAGAAAATTTACTCCATAGAAAAGTTTGATTTGTAGAAAAGAGCTGTGGAACTAATCAAAAAAAAAAAAATTTTTCTAATCAATGCGCGTAACCGAATAACCTTAACCCAAACGAATAAAACCGACGTAACACGTGTAACCCAATAACCAAAAACGAAAATTTTGTGTGAACACCGTGCGTCTGCCGGAACAAACAGCAAAAGAAAGTGATAATCAACAATTAAGTGAAAATATAGCCAGTGGGAGAATAATAATAAAGCAAAGGAAAATAAAGTGATCAAACGACCAACAAACAATACCGTGTCAAGTGATCAACGAAAATACAAAGGAGTGCAGATCAAGCGCGAAACATTCGATAATCAACGAAAAGGAAAGAGCATATAACCGGCGTGATAAACCAGAAGTCGACACAGGTCGGAACGATGGCGTCTAAAGAAGAGTCTGGTACGATCCCACATGGGGATGGCGGTGAGTACGAAACCATTACCAAAATTAAAAATCCAGGGGTGGGTGCACGGTGGATTTATGCCCGGCGTAAAGAAGAATTGACGTCCCTGGCCAACGAGTTCGGTTTCGATGCCGATTGCAGAGTCGAGGAGGCCCGCAAAAACTTCGCCGCCATTTTGGCCACACAGGAGCTCCCGGAGGCCATGTGGGCCCGTTTATCTGAACTGGAGTCATATTATACCAAGTCGGCACCAAAAATCCGAATACAGTTTGATCCCTCAAGAGGAACCGAAGCAACGGGTTCCCTGGAAGTGCCTCACGAGGGGGCAAAGTTTTTAACTCCAGAATGGGACGGCCGGTTCAACACCCGCCCCGCGGGAATCGCCCCCTCCGCGGGCCAGCCTGGCTGTCCAATTTGAGGGTCTACCCAGGGATGATACCCCTTCACCCCATACATCCATAGTGAATCCAGAGTGGACCACCAACCTCCCCGATCGAGTGCGTAAGTGGGGATTGCGCTTCAACGGATCCGAGGACCCATTATCGTTCATCGAAGAATTGCTTGAAAAAGTCGAGACCTACGGCCTTGACAAAGAGCGGATACCACGCGCAATGACGGAGGTATTTACCGGTAGAGCGGCGCGATGGTTCCGCACGAGTAGATTGCATAATGCTGCATGGGGTGTTTTTAGAAAAGAATTTTTAAACTTTTTCTTGACCCCCCCATTATTTCGAAAGGTTAGAGGATCAAATCCGAGAACGCACTTAGCAAGAAGGAGAGGCGTTCAAGGATTATGTGATTGAGCTGCGAACCCTCATGCATCACGCAGGTTATGACGGTATTCAGGAGCTGTACCGCATATATGAAAACACAGCCCCGGAATATCGCCTCTAACTTAACGAGCTCATCGAGATGGCCACAGAGTACGAGAACGTCAAGCGGCAGGATCTCGCTCGATCGTCACAGTCGCGAAGACCCGACACGGCTCGACCACCGCAGAATTATTCAAGTCCCCCATCGCGGCAGAATCCCTTCAGGGATTCAGTCGCTAGAAGAGAACCTGTCTTACCCCAGACTCGGAGTAACGAAACCGGTGCTGATCCAGGACCAGTGGATGTGCGTCGCGCATGCAGGCGATGCGGAAGGTTGGGACACATGAGTCGGGACTGCAACAACGATCGCCTTTCGTTCTGCTGGGAATGTGGTCGAAGAGGAGTGACGTCATTCGAATGCTGCCGACGTAATACAGCGGGAAACGGCAATGGTCCTTCCCCAGACCGGGCCGGGGAAGCGACCCACCAGTCAGCGCCCAGACAATAGATACAGACCTTCGAGAGGTCGGAGGCAGGATAATTGCCCGGATACAATTGGCCGACCTCATAGCGACAGCCACTCTGGATACGGGGGCCACGAGAAGTTTCATCAGCGAAGATTTAACACAGGAGATCGCAAATGCAGGAGAACATTTAGATATCCGCACCACCGTGTCACTAGCCAACGGATCAACCATGGAAATCACACGTTTATTTAGAATCACGGTACAGCTGGCCGGAAAGAGCGTGGTAATGCCTTTCTTGGTAATGCCCACTATGCTGGACCCAGTTATACTGGGGATGGATTTCCTTCAGGCAATGGAGACACGTATAAAAATCGGCCGCCGCCTCATTGAGGTTACGAACTCCTGCGACGGACGGAGGGGACGCCCGACTGCGACCAGGGGTGACCCCCACCACTAATTCCCATGACGTCAGGATCACTGGAACGCCGAGGGTCATGTCCCCCCAGAGCGCTCGAACGAGTCCCACACGCGCACGGCGACATATGCAACGTCGAGATGAGCGCGGACGGACACCAAGACCGATAGGGCCGGAGGTAGTTACCCCCAGGAGCGATAGAAGAACAGATAATGAAGGACTAGAACGAGATACGTCACGGCGACGAGAAAGTGATGGAGAGCCTGGACCCTCCCCAAAGGTGGCGCGAAGGACGGAAGCCCTCCACCAGATCGAGGCGGAAACGGATAGCGAGACGGAAGAGACGGAGGACGTGAGTCCTGAGCAGGTCCCTTTAGCTCCCCAGATCCAACACCTCCTGGACACCGAGCTGGCTAAATTCGAAGGGATGACGGGAGTGACCCATATAGCCGAACACCGCATTACCTTGAAGGAGAATAAGGCTATGAAGCAGCGATATTATCCAAAGAAACCCGCAATGCAGGAAATTATCGATGCCCAAGTGGAGGAATTGCTACGCGAAGGCGCCATCGAACCTTCAAGGAGTCCGCATAGTTCTCCTATTGTATTGGTAAAAAGAAGACCGGCAAGTGGCGGATGTGTATTGACTTTAGGCAGCTGAATGCTAATTCAGTGAAGGACGCCTATCCAGTACCAAGAATCCATCACATCCTGGAGAAATTAAGAGAGGCCAGATATATATCATCGTTGGATCTGAAAAATGGATATTGGCAAGTCCCGCTAGCCAGAGATAGCCGGGAATGCACCGCTTTTACCGTGCCCGGTCGAGGTCTATACCATTGGAAAGTGATGCCTTTTGGTTTGCATTCGGCTAGTGCCACGTTCCAACGGGCGTTGGATAGCATCATCGGCGCAGACATGGAGCCGTATGCGTTTGCCTATTTGGACGACATCATTGTGATTGGAAACACTCCTGAGCAGCATCTGAATAACTTGATGGAAGTTTTACGAAGATTACGAAGGGCCAATCTTAAAATTAATAGAGAGAAGTGTATTTTTTTTAAAAGGAAGCTGACGTATCTGGGCCACGTGATCAGTGACCAGGGGATACACACCGATCCAACTAAAGTCGCCGCGGTAAGAGAGCTAAAAGCTCCATCCAATATCAAGGAGCTACGTCAATGCTTAGGGATGGCCTCCTAGTACCGACGATTCGTACCGAACTTCTCGACCATCGCACAGCCTATGACCAGCCTGCTGAAGAAAGGAAAACGCTGGAGTTGGGGAAAGGAGCAGGAAGAAGCGTTCAGGTTATTAAAGAAATGCCTTACTACAGCACCAGTTCTGGCATGCCCGGATTTCGAACAAAAATTCGTATTACAAACCGATGCCAGTGATGTAGGATTAGGAGCGGTGCTTACACAGGAAATAGAAGGCCATGAGCGTGTCATTGCGTCCGCCAGTCGCCGACTAATTGCAGCAGAATAGAATTACACGACCACAGAGAAGGAGTGCCTGGCCATCGTCTGGGCCATAAGAAAGATGCGATGCTACTTGGAAGGTTACCGCTTCGAGGTAATCACGGACCACATGGCGTTGAGATGGCTCAACTCTATCCAGTCTCCTTCAGGCCGGATAGCACGATGGGCTCTGGAGCTTCAACAATACCAGTTCGACGTCAAATACAGGAAAGGACAGCTAAATGTATTGGCAGACACGCTGTCCCGACAACCCGGAGAGGCACTACGACAGATACGCACGGAAGTCCTCGAGTGCCGGTGGTTAACCCGGATGATGGACAAAGTTTCAAAAGAACCTGAGAAGTACACCGACTATGCCGTGGAAAACGGTCAACTATACCGCAATATCGGACATCGAGCCGACGATGACGATCATTGGCCCTGGAAGTTATGCGTCGCCAACGAAAACCGAGGGAAGGTCCTGCAGGAATGCCATGATGTCCCCACGGCAGGACACTTAGGAGTACGGAAAACAGTCACTAAAGCAATGCAGCGTTATTACTGGCCAGGTATGCTCCGAGATATAACCAGGTACGTAAGAGGGTGCAAGTCATGCCAAAGATACAAGACTCCACAGATAAAACCGGCAGCAAAGATGTTAACCAGACGATCAGCAGAACCTATGGAGATACTCTGCGCAGACTTTGTTGGCCCGCTACCGAGGTCGAAGCAAGGCCATTCCATGCTGCTGGTATTCCACGACGCTTTCTCGAAATGGGTGGAATTGATCCCCCTTCGTAAAGCTACCGCAGCCAGTCTACAAAAGGCTTTCCGAGAACATATTCTCGCTCGCTTCGGAATCCCCAGGATATTTGTATGCGATAACGGCACGCAATTTACTAGCCGAGCGTTCACATCGATGATGTCTTCCCTTGGGATAGAGCTTCAGCATACCGCCCCATACAGTCCACAAGGCAACCCCACCGAACGATCTAACCGGACCATCAAGACGATGATGGCACAGATCACCACAGAGGAACATCAAACGTGGGACCAAAGACTGGCCGAGATTATGCTGGCCATAAATTCTAGTGTCCCAGATTCCACCGGATATACCCCTGCGTTCCTGATGCACGGGCGAGAGCCCCGGCTGCCGGCCACACTGTACGACGAAGTAACCCCAGGCTCTGGAACTCACCAGCAGACCCCTGAAGATCGGGCGAACAGAATGAAGGAAATTTTCCATATAGTCCGAGGCAACCTTCAAAAGGCATTACAACCTTCGACGCCGCGAGTGGCGGCCGACCCTCCAATCGCGGGTTTAGTGCAGGCGGCACCATCTATCCAACGCAGCCGAGGGAGTCGCTGCAAAGCTGGCCCCCAAATACGATGGGCCCTACCGGGTAACGAAATTCGTTTCGCCCAATATCGTCCGCTTGAGGCGACCCGGCGAGCGACAGGGGAGAGTTGCCCACATCTCCCAACTGAAGCCCTACCACAGTCAAGATGACCAAGAAGCCGAGGAAGACGATAACGATGAAGTCCCTAGAGACGGGGAGGACTCGTAAGCCCGCACGTAGTAAGGTAGCATGTAAGATACTTATAAGATAACCAATGCCATGTAAATGAATTCATCGAAATATTGTTAGCTGCACCAGGCTTAGCTTCAGGGTTAGGGTCAGGTCGAGGAAAAGAGATAGGAGGGAATTATCTAAACTTTACTTCGCAGAATGGATGAAATTATCGTCATAGACGACAGCTCGAGTGACACCATCCCGTTTCCCCCAGGAAAAGAGGAGCTACGGGCGACGTAGAGGCGGAGTGGGATCCCCTAATCCATGTGGGAGAGATTTCACCACAGCCCAGCGGGAGCGAGTATATGCCCTCGTCAACGCCGTCCGAGGACTCCTCGGAGGACGAATCGGCATCGAAACGACAATCGACCCGTCCGTCGATGCGGGCAACTTCCGAAGATGAGGAGTCGGCCGATTTGCCTCGATACTCTCCGAGGTCCGAACTTTCGCCCCGGCCATCACCCCGATACGCGGTTTCGCCGCGATATGCCGACTCTCCGAGGTACGCGTCGGAGGAAGAGGAAGACGACGAGGGACCCCAATACCGTCACCGGGTGTACCAGGAGGAAGAAAATTTCGGCTACCAACTGGATAATTGCGTGGTATGCATGCGCACCCATACTACCACGGTAGTAATCGAAATACCGGGCGTGAGAGGCGAAGGCCCATACGTTGAGGAGCCCCAGGAGGGTAGGCCGGGATCCAACATCAACACGGAGAACAGATGGGGTCATGAACGACCTGCAACCACCCCAGTCGCCACCCAAACGGAGCCGACTACGAGTCTCCCAGTTGCCACCCAAACAGAGCCGACTGTTAGCCTCCCAGTCACGGTGGCCACCCAAACCGGGTTCCCCGCGACGTTCGAGCCCAACGAGAACCTTGAAGACGGAGGACCTTTGTTCCAGCGACGCTTCCCCGAACCTTCCCCAGAAGTGGAAATGCCCCTGACGGAATGGGAAGAAGACATCCTAGAAAGCGTGCTAGGTCGAGATAGCGACCACCACTGGGAGGAAGAGATATCCCGCCTCTTCGACATGGGTGCGAAGGAGCCATCCCCGGAACCCACCGGGCAGGATCCCGGACCCTCAGCCAGCCCCCCCCGGGAACATCAGGAGCAATATGTGGAGGTTCCGCTGAACTGGGTAGTGCCCCCAGAGCTCCAACGGCTGCCGGAGCGTGACCTGGCGTGGATCAGGCGGCACGCCGAAGCGCGGGGTCCAACCAACAAGCGGGCCCGCTTTAACTACACCACGGCCCTGTCAAGCTACCGGGTAACCGTTAAGGACGGAGGAGAAATGGTGGTCATTCGCCCGTACCAAAGGCAATCACCTTAAAAGCCCACCCGGAGAAAGGGGGGGTGTGAGGATGCGAAAGGAGAGCGCATCCACACATTTATCGTGGAATCCGGACATGTACGTCCAAGTTGTTTTTTTTTGATTTTTGTTTTGCATATTTTGATCCCGATCATTCCGTATTATAGGCCGCTGAAGGCAAACCTTTATTTAGAAAAAAAAAACCGAGTATTATTTTTGTTATGAGTGTAAATGAAGTGCTGCCTGATTTAAAACCTTATGTGATAAATCATGAAATCGGACAACATTTACACTGCCACCTTATGTGGACTTCAAATAAAAGTTTTCACTTAACTTTCTTTGCAGCGTTGAGGGAAAAATCCACCGATGCGAGCTGGGCGTCAGTAGATCGGACTGATCTTTGGAAAAACTTCCTTCTTTGAAGGTTCGGCTCGAAGTACCAAAATGTTAGTAGGAGGGTGGTTTTCTTCCTTCTCTTTGGTTGGTTCCACAGAATCGAAAAGCCGTTTGGAAAATTTCACTTCAGGTATATTGGTATATTCACACTCTTTTCTTCAACGTTATAATTGCGATTAAAACTAACTTAACATTACAGATTACGTGGTAGCTTAACATTACAGGCAGTGGTGAAAGCTCCCCCATTCACCACTCCCGTCTTGCTCTCTAAGTCATTTGTGACGTAGACAATGGCACGAAAACAGTGGATTCCACTGCCAATGTGATCAATAAAGAAGAAGTAGAGATTCAGGGATTAACTACCATTACAATCTTATTGATCGTAATAGTAATAATAAGGAGCGTCAACTAGCTAATCAAAATGTATGGAATGCACAATAGGTGCATGAAAAAGAAATATTTGAGTAAGGCAAATGATCTAGATAAAGTTTAGATAAAAAAAAAAAAAATAAATAAAAAAAATTTGTAAACAAAAAAAAAATAAACAAACAATACAAAAGAACAAACAACTCAAAAAAAAAAAAAATTTTTTTTATTAAAATGGATAAGGTAGAGACAAGTCATTTAGGGATATAAATACCGTTCCTTGATTTCCTGATACAATCAGGAGAAACAAACTATAAATACAAGCAGCCTGGTGTAGGCTGCCTCTATGGATTTTTTCATAAGTTCTATCCGTATATCTACTACCGTCGGTAAAGCCATGGGTGTTCTTGGATTCGTAAAAAGATGGTCCAAGGAATTTGATGATCCATATACAACCAAGATTCTTTACACCTCATTGGTTCGTCCAATTTTAGAATATGCAATGGTCACCCCAATACTATTCACATAAAGCAAAAATAGAATCAGTTCAAAAACAGCTCCTTCTCTTTGCTCTTCGTGGTCTAAACTGGGATCGTAATATCAACTTGCCTTCGTACTCTAGTAGACTCCTTCTACTTGGTCTTCCTTCTCTTACTAATCGTTGATTAATGCTTGGCGTCATATTTATGCACAAGCTTCTTAATGGGGATATAGACTCACCTGAGCTATTGAACCAATTAAATTTAACAGTTCCTTGTAGACCTACTAGAAACTATATTCCTCTATCACTTCCACGATGTACGACTAACTACCTAATGCATGAACCTTTTAGAGTTCTTTGTTCTGATTATAATCGTCTTTATCGTGTAATCAGTTCAGAGCTCTCTATTCCTTTACCAAAAACTTCTATCCTTTCCCATTTAGGACGTAACTAGCGACTCGAGCCGTTCGTTATGCGGCTTGCGCCCCTCGGTCGGTTGGGCGGAAGGTGTGGTCAATTAGTGTAATACCGCTTGGCGTTCCCCTCAATCATGCCCAGTGCCAAATATATTGAAGAGCAGCGGCAGCGCCGACAGCGGCGATAGTTGCGGCAGCAGCAGCATCAGCGTTGGCCGAGGCGCGAGCAACTGATCTTGGCAGAAGAGTTAGAGTCAGCGAAGAGGTCGGAGTGTAATCGGGGAGTATGAAAGTGTTAGTGAGTAAGATTTGTGATTTCTGATACAAAGGTAACTTATATATAATATATAATTTTGTTTTTTATTTATTTTCAAATGTATACGCTTTATATTTTAATAAACAAATTTTTTTTTTAAGTTATTTAAAAATATTTAACCTATCCTAATGCACTCTTTGTGCCTTATTTCTTTTATCTTTAATTAAAATATTGTCCCTATCTTCTATTGATTCTACTCTGGGCCTATGTACTTAGGTTCTAACTTATGGCACGTTTCATTTTTTCAAAGGACCTTATCTCCTATTTCTCGTTCAAAATTTCTTACCTTCCTACCATATAATTCCTTATTTTTAGCCTTATGCCTCTTCTAGCATAAGCCTTGCCCTTTTATAGGGTTGCTCTAATATAAACTTAGCTTCTCTAGCGTAATCATCTACGTTATATAAAGGATTTATATTATTTGTAGAATTAAATTGTTTAACTTGTGGACAATAACCATGTGCCATAGATGGGGTCCTGTTGAAGCAGTATGCAAAATATTGGAGCCAAACATCCCAATCAGTTTTATTAACTGATATATATGAACGGATGTATTCATTAAAAGTTCTGTGTCTTCTTTCAACTGTTCCCACTGTTTGGTGGTGATGTGCAGTAGACGTTATGTTGTCTATTTTTAAATACCCTCCGTCAGGGGCAACAGCCCCCAACCAGCCAATACATACACTTGCGTTAACGTAATAGTACTTCCAACCTATTATAATGTCGTCCGATTTTATTCCAGATCAGGAAATTTATGATTTTTGGACGCTCTTGGGACCGGGAGCCGGGAGGACCAATGACAAGCAGTGTCATTGGCTGCAAGCGCGTCCATACCATAATTGTTGAGCAACTTCAAGATTTGGATGAAGTACAACATAGCCTTTTCTGATCAAAGGACGACTGCAATCAAAATGCACAAATGCTCGCCAATTAAAAGCAACCTTAGATTGGCCGGCACAGGTGAAGTCTGAGGAACAGCTGACCCAATTATCTACACATGAGATGGCCCCTTTTCAAAGCGTAAACTACTAGCTAAGTGGCCTACGGGAGTCCCATAAATAAAAACGATTAGTTAAACATTATAAATAGAATTTCTAATTATTAGGCAAATTGTTTCTAGTTAACATCTTAATTGGATCGAGTTGCTTATTATTAAAAATGAAGCAAGCAAGTCGTCCCTGCCGACATTGAGTATACCCTGTACCAACTAGTTATATTAAATAAAATAAAATATCATCGAAATCGCCTTCAATTTCATGCAAAATTCTCTTTAACATGCAGCAACAGCGAACGCATGCTGTCTCGCTCACTCTTGCCAGCCAATGTCGCCTTGGCAATTCAGTGCAAAACTCATATAGGTATATCTCCGATATTTATTGTCCGATTTCGACAAAATTTGGTGAGCTGGTCCAGTTTGGGTATATAATTAGGTGTGCCAATACTATATACTATATCTTTGATACAGCTCTAGTAATACGTTTTCTCGTTTTGCGGGGGCGGAAGTGGGCGTGGCAAAAATTTGAAACAAACTTGATCTGTGTATGCATTAGACGCATGTTTACACCAAATTTGGTAGCTCTAGCTCTTATAGTCTCCGAGATCTAGGTGTTCATACGGACGGACGGACAGACGGACAGACGGACAGACGGACGGACGGACAGACGGACAGACGGACGGACAGACAGACATGTCTCAATCAACTCGGCTGGTGATGCTGATCAAGAATATATATACTTTATGGGGTCGCAAATGCTTCCTTCTGCCTGTTACATACATTTTAGCGACTTTAATATACCCTTTTACCCTATGGGTACAGGGTATAATTATTATAGTTCCGAATATTTTTGTTGCTACAGAATTAATATCGTTCGATCAGGAGAAATTTAAATTATTTGGAGTGACTCATTATTGATCCTCATGAAGGTTGTTATAAATAATTCGAACTTTAAAATTAGGGCGATTTGTACAAAATTTTCTCTAACACAATTCAATCCTCTTTTTTTCTTTTCCTTGTTAGGGTACTTTCGGTGATGGCGGCCTTTCTCTTCACTTTCAATAAAATTCATTATTACTCTCTTTTATAATTTTTTTCCTTATTTCCTTTCTTTGACCTTCCTTATTCTTTCTTCATTCTCTCTCATTTATTCTCGATCTCTCTCACATTTATCCCGCCTTTTTAAATTTTTTTTTTGGGCTTTATTTTTTTTTTTATATCTTTTCGTTGGTAATAAGGATGGTCATGTTTGACGGGATTAGAAATTATTAAAAAAAAGTTGACTCACCCCTTTTTCTCCAAATCCAACGATGAAAGTGCTTCCATTTCTGGATCGGTGTTAATTTTTTTTTTTTTGTTTAACTTTCACTGAAAATAAATGCTGAAGAGACACAATAAAGAAAAAAAAAATCGCGCCAAAAGAAAGGAGAGAGGGAAAAAGTTTTTCCACTTGATTAATGGGGCATTTTTCTTTTTTTATAGAAATCGAAATTTTCTCTTTTTGGCTCTTATACTTCTTTTTTTTTTTTTGATTAGAAGTTCGCCACCATCATAGAATTTACCCGATTTGAAAACTTATGTTGAATAAGAATTTTAAGGGCATCGTATGCAGGTTTCTTTTAATTCTTCTGTCTTTCCCCTCCCTTCTTTTTTTTCTCGGAGACCGTTCACTCTCGACCGCCCACGCAAGCTACACTGAGATGGCCCAGGCCGATCGTCGCAGTCTGTAGCGCTTCAACTCAATTCTTCCCTTCTCGCTTGCTTCGACTTTGATATTCCCCTCTTCTGCACTGGGGCCGCTGGTCGTCGTAACTCTGTAACTCTGTACGATAAAACTCACCTCAGCGGCTGCCTCCCCTGGATAAGCGCTCGTTAGCCGGTGAATATTTGATTTGATTTATTTTATTCTTTCCAATTTTACTTTTCCAATAATATAGTATGATACAGTGTCGCTTGAAAGTTGAGGTTTCAAATATTTGATTTTATTCCTCTTTTTCTTTCTTCCAAACACTTTAATATTGACCGATTTTTAGAACAATTGATTTTATTTTTCCTTTTGCGGAAATTTTTTTCACTAGCCATTAATTCAACTGGCCTTTACAAGCTTTCGACTGCGACTCAGGCACCGATTGCCTCTAACTTAAGAGGTGACCTTCCGAAAACCTCCATTTTCGGTACCAGAGAGATCTGTTGTCAACATTTATTTTCTCTTCTGTTGCTAACCCTTTCTGATTGCTGGCAACATCCATAACCTTTCAGCCTAAAGGTAGGCAACCTACTCTCCTAACCAACAGCCAGCGCTACAATAGCCCCCCCCCCCCAAGAGTATCTGATTTGGGGGATAGAAGTCACAAAACAGATCCAACAAAGCTGGCAGGTGCTTCTGTCAGATATCCTTGGCATGGAACCGACCAATTGATCGCCCGTTTAAGTCTTCTAGCTCGTAACATGCATTACCACATTTTTGGCCAGCTTTGCATTATAACCGGCTTGGAAATCGCTTTGTTTGAAATTTCGGCGATAAACTTCCTGGCCTACCTGATAGCTCACTAGCTGCGACCGTAAATTGTTATGACGCTGATTCCTTTCCTGTATCACATTGGCTCGTCCCGCCATTATTTCCCTAGAATCTTCCCTGGAAAACTCAATGCCTCGATCTTATAACAATTTCAATGTTCTTAGCAATTTATATGTCGATCCAGAGGAAATGAAATGCTATCCAAAAACCATATAATAAGGAGAAGTACCTAGACTCGAATGTACCGCCGACCGCAGTGCGCAATTGATGTGACTCAGATTACTATCCCAATTTTTCTGATCAGGCTATATTATTATATTCACTTAATAATTTTTAAAAAGCATGGGACTTAAATTGCGATCCATTATCCAAAACTATTGTTTCAGGTACCCCGAACAAATGGAATAACGCCCCTTCTAAATATTCTAGTATTTTCTCTGCGGCTAATTTTTTTACTGCCTTTAGGAACACAAATTTTAAAAAGTGGTCCAGAACTATGAATATTGCTATATTTCCACTGCAAGAGCGCGGGTATGGACCCACAAAATCAATATACAACCTCTGAAAAAAACGTTGCGATCCAGGTGCTTTTCCCATAGGGGGTCGTAATGAATGATTTGGTGCTTTGGTTGATTTTACAAACTTCGCAGTCAGCTATGTAGGCTTTTACGTCATTGACTAAAAGCGGCCAAAAAAAAATGCCTGCGTATCTTTTCCAATGTCTTATGTATACCTCCATGAGAAGGTAATGGATGATCATGGGAATTTTCAAACACCGCGGGAATCATCTCTTTTAGAATCCATAACTTCCAAGCCATGCAATCATGTAGAGAATCACCGGTACTGTGTTCCATACGACGATATACCCTGCTGTTAACTACTTTCAAATCAGGCAATTTATCTTGATTAGCTTGTACGTCCTGAACTAAATTTTTATATTCCGCTGAGTCAAAATAAGGCGATTTGAGGTCCACTATATTTATTTCGGCTATTTGCTCTTCGTTCACTCTGGAAAGAGCATCTGGCACTAGGTTTAATTTCCCACTTCGATGTTCGATCTTAAAACGGAAACAGTGTAATTTCAAAGCCCAACGGGCTAACCGACTATGAAGATCCGATTGTGACATCAACCATTTCAAAGATGCGTGATCGGTTATAATAGTAAAATCATGTCCCTCGACATACCCTCGAAATCTTTTGACGCATAGCACGGCTGCAAGACATTCTAATTCGGTAACGGTATAATTTTTTTGTGCCTTGTTCAACTTTTTAGACATAAAACTAATAGGATATTCATCGCCCTGCTCCATTTTCTGCATCAGTACGCCTCCGACGCCCGTTTTGCTGGCATCACAGTGAATGTAAAATGGTTTTCCAAAATCTGGGCTGCGCAGAACAGGTGCTGAGCACAATTTCTCCTTTAATTTTATAAATGCTTCTTCCCCCGCTAACGACAAAGCAAATTTAGATTTCTGCTTTAGCAAATCTAAATATGAACTTTCTATACCAACCGGCCATTCCTAAGAAACTCCTTAATGCTTTAAGTGTTTTTGGCAATTTACGGCGATCTTTTCGGGATCTGTTTTTATGCAACCCCCGCCAACAATGTGCCCTAAATATTTTACTGATCGTCTGCAAAATTGACTTTTTTTCCACATTGAATGTTAAGCCGGCCAATTTCACATGGGATGCAACTTGACTTAACACCTTTAAATGGGACTCAAAACTATCCGATACCACCAACAAATCATCTAAATAGACAAAAACTTCATTGCGAAGAACCGGAGGAATCACCTTATCCATGAGCCTTGTCATTGTTTGGGATGCGTTGGTTAAACCAAATGGCATTACTTTTTATTGGTACAATGGTCTGCTAGGAACGGTAAATGCAGTCTTGTCCCTCGATTTTGGGTCCAATGGTACTTGCCAATAGGCATCTTTTAAATCCAAACTTGAAATGAAACAGGCTGTTGGTAAACGGGTAAGTATACCATCAATTTGGGGCAGAGGATATGCGTCTTTGCGGGTTACCGAATTTACTTTTCTGCTATCAAGACAAACTCGAGTTTTACCCTGCTTTTCCACCATTACCACCGGTGAAGACCATGCACTCTCCGATTCTTCAATTACCCCTAAACTTAGCATTCTATCGATTTCGGCGTACAGTATCTTTTCTTTTGCCGGTGAAAGAGGGAAAAGTCGCTGTTTTACAGGAATTACATCTCCCACAACAATGATATGCGTTACCAAAGAAGTCTTTCCTAGACCTGATATGGCAAATGAAGGAAATAGATCCACTACGTTTTTCAACTTGTGCATGTCGTTCGCAGATAATTAATGTAAATCTGAGGTTAGTTCGGAGACTTGCCCAGAAGTAGGTAGTAAATTGAATAATGTCCAGAAATCGATTCCTAAATATAAATCTTGGGTTAATGCTGGTATGATAAATAATTTTATGATTTCTGTATGACCCTGATATTCTATTTGCGTGCTGACTTGACCTAAACTGTTTTGCCTTTGGCCATTTGCTGTACTTATGGTTCTATAAACTCTTTCAAAAGGAGTTTTACTGCGAATGAATTGTTTAGCTAACTGTCCACCCAAACAGCTGACCGCTGCTCCAGTGTCCAAAAGGCCAAGTACCACTTGATTCAACAGTCGAACTTCGGCAAATGGACGCTCGTCGTTTGGTTTATAGCGAATCTCCTCGATTTCTTTGTTTGCCTGCCAATATTGTCGCATTCGTTTGGTGCTACGTGATATATTCTTATGACTATTCTGATCGCAAACTGTTTCATCCTTTGTACAAACTAATTCGGGAATTTTTCCTTCAACTAAGATTTCGGGTTTATTGATTAAGTTTAGTTTTAATGCTTCGTGTGGGGTTCGTCCTGCCACTGGGTTGAACACACTGGAGTTGACGAGGCTGTGTGTTTCCGTTTTTTAAACATTTCGGGCAAGATGGTATATAAATATTTGTAGACCCGCAACCGAAACAAAAGATTTTACGAATAGCTGCGCAATCCTGATATATTATATTATATATTATATTAATGCAATGGCTTCTATTTCAGTCTCACTTTCGGTAGTCAAAAATTCTTCGGCATCCTGCATTTGATTCACATTGACCATTTCTGCAATCTGCTTTTTATAATAAGTTGGCTTTTGATAAACTGACTCTCATTTAAGTCTTCTAAGAATCGTTCTCGGCGCCGGCAAATTTTTCGCAACTCTTCTACAGTGTCTATACGAATGTTTAATATTTCGTGACGTATTTCTGCCCTAAGATTGCGTTTTAATATTTCGACAACTGTGCCTTCGGTAAGAGGTTCTTCCAAACTATCCATCAGCAAAACCACCGCTTCATAAAAGGAAAAGGAAAGGAAACGCCAATAAAATTCCCTAGCTTTTCCATGAAATAATAAACTTGCGTTGCTGCAAAGGACAGTGAAATCGCCATCTAACATTTGTCTGGTGAGAGATTCAACCCGATATATAAAATTATCTACACTAAGACCATCTGAACTACCATTGTATCTCAGTTTCCAGCTGTTCATGATGTATCCAACTTTATCAGGCCTCTGAAGCAATTCTGAGCTAAAACTTCTAGGCGTTTGGGTCAAACCTTGCCTTTCTTGATAACGCTCTCTTGCAAAATTTGGCTCACGATCAACATGAAATTGTCTCCCGCTATCAGCTGATGGGACATCAGCTCTTGTTGTTCTATATTGGTTGAAGTTTTCCTGCATTAGCTGTGACATTTGAGTAGACATTTGAGCCAACAGCTCCTGCTGCATAGTTCGCACTGATTGCCCTATCATTGCCTGAATATTTTGCAAAGTGACTTGCTGGCCAGGTGTGTTTGCTGTGCTTTCTCTTTGAGCTGCCTCCTGTCTTTGTAATGCTGACTCTTCGGCGTTCTGGCACCTTGGCTGGTGCTGGCTTCGTCACCTGTGGACTGGGCCTGCTTTTGTGACCCAGTGTTTTGTGCCACGGAATTGTCGAAACAAATTTTTTTACAGGTCTATGCTCTTCAGCTAATAATAATAGTCTCTAACAGAGCGGACAATTTCGCTAAACTTCGGCCTCACCTTCATTATCTGAGTGGCTGAGAGGCATTGTTGTTTCTTTTAGTTCTTTAAATTAAATTTTCCTACGATATAAAAATTCCTAAAATCGAGATCGTAAAATTTTCTTATATTATTTCTAATCTAAATGTGCTACTTTGCCTCCAAAAGAAACAAAAGACTGAACTAATTAATCAAAACAAATAAATATAAAATAAAAATGTAAAAATATAAAAATATGAAAATATAAAAATATCAAAATATAAAAATGTGAAAATATAAAAATATAAAAATATATATAAAAAGGTAATGCGCTAGAACACAAAATTTATCAAAATATAACATATGGGCTCCCGCACCGCCGGTGCACCTATTATTTGCTTTGTTTTAAGTCTGCCGACTTGTCAATGCAAAAGAAAAAGAAACAAAAAAGACTTGCCGACTGGCTGGCTGACTTGTAACGGTGACTCATTCTCGCACCGTCTTACTGAGAGCTAATCCGCCGCCAGTGGCATAGCTTCTGTTGCTGAACTGCTGATTCCGTGGCCATAACGCGGTTTCTAAACCTTCCTCTTATGTTTTCCTAAGCGTATTGGCGGCTCTGTCTACAGAAGTAATAAAATAAAATTCTTCCACCCACGATATCTACGTCATTCGTTTTTTCTTCGTCAGCTGATTGCTTCTAAAAACCGATCGCTGCTAGTCCAAGCGAAATGAACGTGAATATTTACATATGTGTTTGGATAGTTATAGATTTGGACTTATTTTATAATTTCTCCGATGTGGTTCAAGTGCCAGTTACAGATAACTTAACTCTCCAATTCCTATGCATTTGAGAAATAAAAATTTTCGCCCACGAAATGTGTAGAATACAGAAAAAGATTTATTTGGATTTGTTTAATGATAAATTCTGCCACTGTGGTCAGTCTTTTCCTTTCCCCAAGCAAAGCACTGCGATTCCTATGCAGCTGCAGAACAGCCAAAACTAAAACCCACTATAGATATAATTATCATTCGTCGCTGTGATGAAGACTCTAGTAGCATTTACGAATTTACTAGCTACCTGACCACCTCCACCTCAGATTTGAAATCTAATTAAAGAAACAGAAAATTAGAAAGAAGATAAAAAAAGTTCGTTCGGTTATGTATTTCGCGAGACACAAAATTGTGGCCCCATTGTTGGGCGCCATTTAAATAAGATGAGATATAAGATTATTTATTATAACTGTAATGTTTTAGTTCTGGCCAAGGTATCTAAAACCAATCGAGGGAGCACGCTTGATTTTTTTCCGGTTCTTGGTCTGGTGGTCTTGCCATCGATCAGAAGGGCCTCCTTTACCTCTCTTATTCAAAAAAAAAAATTTACAAAAGCGTGCTAGACAAAATGCTAAACCGGAAGGAGAAAAATGAATAACCGAATGAATTTTTAAAATAGCCTGCCTTGATGTCAACATCGTCTTGTCGATTTGACTCAATCCTCTGATGTAGTTGAGGATCGGTTCGCCCTCCCGGCCTTGGCCATCTCGGACCAATTAGTCAAAATTAAAATACATGAGATGGCCCCTTTTCAAAGCGTAAACTACTAGCTACATGGCCCACGGGAGTCCCATAAATAAAAACGATTAGTTAAACATTATAAATAGAATTTCTAATTATTAGGCAAATTGTTTCTAGTTAACATCTTAATTGGATCGAGTTGCTTATTATTAAAAATTATTATAGTTCAGTCTGTAGCGCTTCGACTCAATTCTTCCCTTCTCACTTGCTTCGACTTTGATATTCCCCTCTTCTGCACTGGGGCCGCTGGTCGTCGTAACTCTGTACGATAAAACTCAGCTCAGCGGCTGCCTCCCCTGGATAAGCGCTCGTTAGCCGGTGAATATTTGATTTGATTTATTTTATTCTTTCCAATTTTACTTTTCCAATAATATAGTATGATACAGTGTCGCTTGAAAGTTGAGGTTTCAAATATTTGATTTTATTCCTCTTTTTCTTTCTTCCAACCACTTTAATATTGGCCGATTTTTAGAACAATTGATTTTATTTTTCCTTTTGCGGAAATTTTTTTCACTAGCCATTAATTCAACTGGCCTTTACAAGCTTTCGACTGCGACTCAGGGACCGATTGCCTCTAACTTAGGAGGTGACCTTCCTGGAAATTCTATGCGAAAACCTCCATTTTCGGTACCAGAGAGATCTGTTGTCAACATTTATTTTCTCTTGTTGCTAACCCTTTCTGATTGCTGGCAACATCCATAACCTTTCAGCCTAAAGGTAGGCAACCTACTCTCCTAACCAACAGCCAGCGCTACAACAGCCCCCTCAAAAGAATCTGACTTGGGGCCTAAAGTCACAAGACAGATCCAACAAAGCTGGCAGGTGCTACTGTCAAATATCCTTGGCATGGAACCGACCAATTGATCGCCCGTTTAAGTCTTCTAGCTCGTAACATGCATTTCCACATTTTTTGCAGCTTTGCATTATAACCGGCTTGGAAATCGCTTTGTTTGAAATTTCGGCGATAAACTTCCTGACCTACCTGATAGCTCACTAGCTGCGACCGTAAATTGTAATGGCGCTGATTCCTTTCCTGTATCACATTGGCTCGTCCCGCCATTATTTCCCTAGAATCTTCCCTGGAAAACTCAATGCCTCGATCTTATAACAATTTCAATGTTCTTAGCAATTTATATGTCGATCCAGAGGAAATGAAATGCTATCCAAAAACCATATAATAAGGAGAAGTACCTAGACTCGAATGTACCGCCGACCGCAGTGCGCAATTGATGTGACTCAGATTACTATCCCAATTTTTCTGATCAGGCTATATTATTATATTCACTTAATAATTTTTAAAAAGCATGGGACTTAAATTGCGATCCATTATCCAAAACTATTGTTTCAGGTACCCCGAACAAATGGAATAACGCCCCTTCTAAATATTCTAGTATTTTCTCTGCGGCTAATTTTTTTACTGCCTTTAGGAACACAAATTTTAAAAAGTGGTCCAGAACTATGAATATTGCTATGTTTCCACTGCAAGAGCGCGGGTATGGACCCAAAAAATCAATATACAACCTCTGAAAAAAACGTTGCGATCCAGGTGCTTTTTCCATAGGGGTCGTAATGAATGATTTGGTGCTTTGGTTGATTTACAAACTTCGCAGTCAGCTATGTAGGCTTTTACGTCATTGACTAAAAGCGGCCAAAAAAAAAATGCCTGCGTATCTTTTCCAATGTCTTATGTATACCTCCATGAGAAGGTAATGGATGATCATGGGAATTTTCAAACACCGCGGGAATCATCTCTTTTAGAATCCATAACTTCCAAGCCATGCAATCATGTAGAGAATCACCGGTACTGTGTTCCATACGACGATATACCCTGCTGTTAACTACTTTCAAATCAGGCAATTTATCTTGATTAGCTTGTACGTCCTGAACTAAATTTTTATATTCCGCTGAGTCAAAATAAGGCGATTTGAGGTCCACTATATTTATTTCGGCTATTTGCTCTTCGTTCACTCTGGAAAGAGCATCTGGCACTAGGTTTAATTTCCCACTTCGATGTTCGATCTTAAAACGGAAACAGTGTAATTTCAAAGCCCAACGGGCTAACCGACTATGAAGATCCGATTGTGACATCAACCATTTCAAAGATGCGTGATCGGTTATAATAGTAAAATCATGTCCCTCGACATACCCTCGAAATCTTTTGACGCATAGCACGGCTGCAAGACATTCTAATTCGGTAACGGTATAATTTTTTTGTGCCTTGTTCAACTTTTTAGACATAAAACTAATAGGATATTCATCGCCCTGCTCCATTTTCTGCATCAGTACGCCTCCGACGCCCGTTTTGCTGGCATCACAGTGAATGTAAAATGGTTTTCCAAAATCTGGGCTGCGCAGTACAGGTGCTGAGCACAATTTCTCCTTTAATTTTATAAATGCTTCTTCCCCCGCTAACGACAAAGCAAATTTAGATTTCTGCTTTAGCAAATCTGTGAGGGGTGCGGCTACATCTGCGAAATTTTCTATGAACTTTCTATACCAACCGGCCATTCCTAAGAAACTCCTTAATGCTTTAAGTGTTTTTGGCACTGGAAAATTTGCTACCGCTGCGATCTTTTCGGGATCTGTTTTTATGCAACCCCCGCCAACAATGTGCCCTAAATATTTTACTGATCGTCTGCAAAATTGACTTTTTTCCACATTGAATGTTAAGCCGGCCAATTTCACATGGGATGCAACTTGACTTAACACCTTTAAATGGGACTCAAAACTATCCGATACCACCAACAAATCATCTAAATAGACAAAAACTTCATTGCGAAGAGCCGGAGGAATCACCTTATCCATGAGCCTTGTCATTGTTTGGGATGCGTTGGTTAAACCAAATGGCATTACTTTTTATTGGTACAATGGTCTGCCAGGAACGGTAAATGCAGTCTTGTCCCTCGATTTTGGGTCCAATGGTACTTGCCAATAGGCATCTTTTAAATCCAAACTTGAAATGAAACAGGCTGTTGGTAAACGGGTAAGTATACCATCAATTTGGGGCAGAGGATATGCGTCTTTGCGGGTTACCGAATTTACTTTTCTGCTATCAAGACAAACTCGAGTTTTACCCTGCTTTTCCACCATTACCACCGGTGAAGACCATGCACTCTCCGATTCTTCAATTACCCCTAAACTTAGCATTCTATCGATTTCGGCGTACAGTATCTTTTCTTTTGCCGGTGAAAGAGGGAAATGTCGCTGTTTTACTGGAATTGCATCTCCCACATCAATGATATGCGTTACCAAAGAAGTCTTTCCTAGACCTGATATGGCAAATGAAGGAAATAGATCCACTACTTTTTTCAACTTGTGCATGTCGTTCGCAGATAATTCATGTAAATCTGAGGTTAGTTCGGAGACTTGCCCAGAAGTAGGTAGTAAATTGAATAATGTCCAGAAATCGATTCCTAAATATAAATCTTGGGTTAATGCTGGTATGATAAATAATTTTATGATTTCTGTATGACCCTGATATTCTATTTGCGTGCTGACTTGACCTAAAATGTTTTGCCTTTGGCCATTTGCTGTACTTATGGTTCTATAAACTCTTTCAAAAGGAGTTTTACTGCGAATGAATTGTTTAGCTAACTGTCCACCCAAACAGCTGACCGCTGCTCCAGTGTCCAAAAGGCCTAGTACCACTTGATTCAATAGCCGAACTTCGGCAAATGGACGCTCGTCGTTTGGGCTATAGCGAATCTCCTCGATTTCTTTGTTTGCCTGCCAATATTGTCGCATTCGTTTGGTGCTACGTGATATATTCTTATGACTATTCTTTCGGGTTTATTGATTAAGTTTAGTTTTAATGCTTCGTGTCGGGGTTCGTCCTGCCACTGGGTTGAACACACTGGAGTTGACGAGGCTGTGTGTTCCTTTCCGTTTTTTAAACATTTCGGGCAAGATGGTATATAAATATTTGTAGACCCGCAACCGAAACAAAAGATTTTACGAATAGCTGCGCAATCCTGATATATTATATTATATATTATATTAATGCAATGGCTTCTATTTCAGTCTCACTTTCGGTAGTCAAAAATTCTTCGGCATCCTGCATTTGATTCACATTGACTATTTCTGCAATCTGCTTTTTATAATAAGTTGGCTTTTGATAAACTGACTCTCTTTTGATGTCTTCAAAGAATCGTTCTCGGCGCCGGCAAATTTTTCGCAACTCTTCTACAGTGTCTATACGAATGTTTAATATTTCGTGACGTATTTCTGCCCTAAGATTGCGTTTTAATATTTCGACAACTGTGCCTTCGGTAAGAGGTTCTTCCAAACTATCCATCAGCAAAACCACCGCTTCATAAAAGGAATCAAAATTTTCTTTCGTCGCTGCTTTCGATCAGTCAATGTGTCCCGAAATTATTTTCTTAATGCCCTACATAGGTCATCCCAGTTAAATGGATTTCGACTTTTGTGGAAACGCCAATAAAATACCCTAGCTTTTCCATCAATAATAAAATTGCGTTGCTGCAAAGGACAGTGAAATCGCCATCTAACATTTGTCTGGTGAGAGATTCAACCCGATATATAAAATTATCTACACTAAGACCATCTGAACTACCATTGTATCTCAGTTTCCAGCTGTTCATGATGTATCCAACTTTATCAGGCCTCTGAAGCAATTCTGAGCTAAAACTTCTAGGCGTTTGGGTCAAACCTTGCCTTTCTTGATAACGCTCTCTTGCAAAATTTGGCTCACGATCAACATGAAATTGTCTCCCGCTATCAGCTGATGGGACATCAGCTCTTGTTGTTCTATATTGGTTGAAGTTTTCCTGCATTAGCTGTGACATTTGAGCAGACATTTGAGCCAACAGCTGCTGCTGCATAGTTCGCACTGATTGCCCTATCATTGCCTGAATATTTTGCAAAGTGACTTGCTGGCCAGGTGTGTTTGCTGTGCTTTCTCTTTGAGCTGCCTCCTGTCTTTGTAATGCTGACTCTTCGGCGTTCTGGCACCTTGGCTGGTGCTGGCTTCGTCACCTGTGGACTGGGCCTGCTTTTTGTGACCCAGTGTTTTGTGCCACGGAATTGTCGAAACAAATTTTTTTACAGGTCTATGCTCTTCAGCTAATAATAATAGTCTCTAACAGAGCGGACAATTTCGCTAAACTTCGGCCTCACCTTCATTATCTGAGTGGCTGAGAGGCATTGTTGTTTCTTTTAGTTCTTTAAATTAAATTTTCCTACGATATAAAAATTCCTAAAATCGAGATCATAAAATTTTCTTATATTATTTCTAATCTAAATGTGCTACTTTGCCTCCAAAAGAAACAAAAGACTGAACTAATTAATCAAAACAAATAAATATAAAATAAAAATGTAAAAATATAAAAATATGAAAATATAAAAATATCAAAATATAAAAATGTGAAAATATAAAAATATAAAAATATATATAAAAAGGTAATGCGCTAGAACACAAAATTTATCAAAATATAAAATATGGGCTCCCGCACCGCCGGTGCACCTATTATTTGCTTTGTTTTAAGTCTGCCGACTTACGCGGTCAATGCAAAAGAAAAAGAAACAAAAAAGACTTGCCGACTGGCTGGCTGACTTGTAACGGTGACTCATTCTCGCACCGTCTTACTGAGAGCTAATCCGCCGCCAGTGGCATAGCTTCTGTTGCTGAACTGCTGATTCCGTGGCCATAACGCGGTTTCTAAACCTTCCTCTTATGTTTTCCTAAGCGTATTGGCGGCTCTGTCTACAGAAGTAATAAAATAAAATTCTTCCACCCACGATATCTACGTCATTCGTTTTTTTCATCGTCAGCTGATTGCTTCTAAAAACCGATCGCTGCTAGTCCAAGCAAAATGAACGTGAATATTTACATATGTGTTTGGATAGTTATAGATTTGGGCTTATTTTATAATTTCTCCGATGTGGTTCAAGTGCCAGTTACAGATAACTTAACTCTCCAATTCCTATGCATTTGAGAAATAAAAATTTTCGCCCACGAAATGTGTAGAATACAGAAAAAGATTTATTTGGATTTGTTTAATGATAAATTCTGCCACTGTGGTCAGTCTTTTCCTTTCCCCAAGCAAAGCACTGCGATTCCTATGCAGCTGCAGAACAGCCAAAACTAAAACCCACTATAGATATAATTATCATTCGTCGCTGTGATGAAGACTCTAGTAGCATTTACGAATTTACTAGCTACCTGACCACCTCCACCTCAGATTTGAAATTTAATTAAAGAAACAGAAAATTAGAAAGAAGATAAAAAAAATTCGTTCGGTTATGTATTTCGCGAGCCACAAAATTGTGGCCCCATTGTTGGGCGCCATTTAAATAAGATGAGATATAAGATTATTTATTATAACTGTAATGTTTTAGTTCTGGCCAAGGTGTCTAAAACCAATCGAGGGAGCACGCTTGATTTTTTTCCGGCTCTTGCTCGTCGGCTAGTTGGTCTGGTGGTCTTGCCATCGATCAGAAGGGCCTCCTTTACCTCTCTTATTCAAAAAAAAAAAATTTACAAAAGCGTGCTAGACAAAATGCTAAACCGGAAGGAGAAAAATGCATAACCGAATGAATTTTTAAAATAGCCTGCCTTGATGTCAACATCGTCTTGTCGATTTGACTCAATCCTCTGATGTAGTTGAGGATCGGTTCGCCCTCCCGGCCTTGGCCATCTCGGACCAATTAGTCAAAATTAAAATACATGAGATGGCCTCTTTTCAAAGCGTAAACTACTAGCTACATGGCCCACGGGAGTCCCATAAATAAAAACGATTAGTTAAACATTATAAATAGAATTTCTAATTATTAGGCAAATTGTTTCTAGTTAACATCTTAATTGGATCGAGTTGCTTATTATTAAAAATTATTATAGTTCAGTCTGTAGCGCTTCGACTCAATTCTTATCTTCTCACTTGCTTCGACTTTGATATTCCCCTCTTCTGCACTGGGGCCGCTGGTCGTCGTAACTCTGTACGATAAAACTCAGCTCAGCGGCTGCCTCCCCTGGATAAGCGCTCGTTAGCCGGTGAATATTTGATTTGATTTATTTTATTCTTTCCAATTTTACTTTTTCAATAATATAGTATGATACCGTGTTGCTTGAAAGTTGAGGTATCAAATATTTGATTTTATTCCTCTTTTTCTTTCTTCCAACCACTTTAATATTGGCCGATTTTTAGAACAATTGATTTTATTTTTCCTTTTGCGGAAATTTTTTTCACTAGCCATTAATTCAACTGGCCTTTACAAGCTTTCGACTGCGACTCAGGGACCAATTGCCTCTAACTTAGGAGGAGACCTTCCTGGAAGTTCTATGCGAAAACCTCCATTTTCGGTACCAGAGAGATCTGTTGGCAACATTTCTTTTTAGGCTCGGATCAGCTCGCTTCTGTTGCTAACCCTTTCTGATTGCTGGCAACATCCATAACCTTTCAGCCTAAAGGTAGGCAACCTACTCTCCTAACCAGCAGCCAGCGCTACAGTTTTGATCTTGGTCACACTCGCGATGGTGTAATGGGTCACGGATTTTATTACCTCAATCGTGTTCTCACTGTCGACCAACCTACTGAGCATTTGCCACAGAGAATTGTGTCTGTTAAAGCCAACAAGTCATCGTCATATTCATCACATACTACAACGACTGCGGCTGCTCGTCGGCGAGGAACACCAGCCATGGGACCAAAGTTATGTTGGGCAGCATTTCTGATGCATCGGCGAGAGCCCCGACTGCCGGCCACGCTATATGACAAAGTAACCCCAGGCTCAGGAACTCAACAGCAAACCCCAGACGATCAAGCAAACCGGATGAGGGAGATCCTTGTATACTTCCATGTAACCTGCAGAGAGCCTCGAGAGACCAAGGAAGATACTACAATTTGCGACGGCGGGAGTGGCGCCCTTACTCCAGTCATGGGTGTGTTGCCGGCGGCACCAACTGTCCAATGCAGCTGAAGGGATTGCAGCTAAACTGGCCACCAAATTCGACGGGCCATACCGGGTGACAAAGCTCGTCTCCTCCATCATCATCCGTCTGAAGCAACCTGGCGATCGGCAAGCACTAGTTGCCCACATCTCCCAGTTAAAGCCTCACCATAATCAAGCCGAGTAAGCGTCAATATATTAAGATAGATTTTAAGTTATAAATACAAAAAATCCCTATGTTACTGTTACTGTTGCCACTGCACCGAAGATAAGGATAACAATCAGCTGTGTCGGCAATGAGACAATTGTTTGAAGTGCGAATTTTATCACTTTTAATAATTTTTTTTATGCGTTTAACAAAAGAACTAAAATGCAATGCCGGAAAATGGGAAATCAGTGCGCGGAAAATTAATAAAATCGATGCCGAAAAGTTTAAATGACACCGGTGTGTGCAAATGCCGTCACACAGATATAATTATGTATTTGTATTGGATATGTGTATGTTAGTTTTTTTTTTTTACGTTTTATTTATTTTGTTGAATCTTATCTTATCTTAAACTAATACGTCATCTAGCATTTGAAGGATTCTACATTAATAATAGAGGGTTGTAACGGACAAGAGTATTATTACTGTTTGACGATTATGATTGAGTATATATGTTAGCCTAATTAACCCAGCTTCTGATATCAAAACATACCAGTACTACCCGATCACACTCCTCAAGAACCGAATCACTTTTAGTTTTCAATTACAATCTAACAAATAACTACACTGCAATACACAATCTATCACAGTCCCCGTGGTAACAGCTGACAACATTACACAATACGGAAAGATACGCTAATAGAGAGGGTCAAGTCAGTGGTTGAATTTCTACCATTATGTCCAGTCGGTCGGGAATTATTAATTAATTTCGACTAGCAATCAGACGGCTGGGGGGTTCGTTGACTTTTGACGGCAGACCACTGCTATATAATAAAAATGAAGCAAGCAAGTCGTCCCTGCCGACATTGAGTATACCCTGTACCAACTAGTTACATTAAATAAAGTCGAACACCATCGAAATCGCCATCAATTTCAAAGAAAATTCAGTTTAACATGCCGCAACAGAGTACGCATGCTATCTCGCTCACTCTTATCAGCTAATGCCGCCCTTAGTGTTTCAGTACAAAACTTATATGCGAATATCTCCGACAGTTGTTGTCCGTAAATTTGGTCAGCTGAAGCAGTTTGGCTGTATTGTAGCATGTTCTATCGAGTGACCACTGTACACAGTGAAGCATATAAATAATGCATTGCTGGAATTTGCTGAATTAACAATAATAACACAAGCGACCAGCAAAGTAACATGATACATCCTCACTCTTGCATATATCCATATATGCATATTTAGCTTACGTTAGCATTTATACATAAGCAGACCGCTCCTCTGCCGGCGTCACCGGCAGCGCAGTCACGCGGTCTTAACTCTAATGAACCATGGTTTAGATTTTAAGAATTAATCTAAGAAGACTACTCAAAGTGAATGCATCGAGTATGCATATGAAGAAATATAATAAATAAAGAATGAAAACCAAATATAAATCAAAAACGTTTATCATTGATGACTTGGAATACTCAACTATAATACATGGCGACCGTGACTGAGGTCAACCGACCTGACGACAATCTGCATTAAGGAAAGCAGATAAATGAAATAAATCTGGAAGGCAGGAGACAAACGGAAAAGAAGGAAGAAATAAAAAAGAAGGAAAATCCAAATAAATACATTGCGAATGGAGATGGAAAAATTTTAACTGAGTGAGTAGAGTTAAGTGGATATGGCACGGAGAGGAGGATTGAAAAAATAAAATAAATAAAAGAATAGCACACATAAAGTGGCTTCTTTATACAAATCCTACACCTCCTCCCTGGGCAACAGCCCAAAAATTACAAACTGAACTTGACTTTTTAAAGTCAGAAATTGAGAACAGAAAGCCAAAGACCACTCTAACTCACTCAGCAAAATACATATCTACAACATACGAAAATAAAACTAAAAACCTTCCACCTCCTAAAGCAAACCTGCCGAAGCCAGAAAAGAAGTGCCCAAAAGACTGCCCCGGGCCATTGGAGAGCCCCTTCTGTGAATACACATGCTGGAAGGAAAGTAAATCTGGTGCGATGACCGGCACCGGTACCGCCTGAGCCCATAGGCCCAGGACAGCAGCAGCTGAGACAACATAGCGTGAAAAGCAGGCCGCTTTTTACGCCATCGAGGGAGCATCAGCGTGCCAAACCGGCGACGCCCAGCTGATGCCTAAGAGAGGGTGCAGTAATCATAATACATGCAGTAATCATAATACATGGCACGAGAGTAATACATCAAAATTTTTTTATGAAATTGAATTGAAAAAAAAAAAATATGTTATTATAAGCTAAATGAATAAGAAAAATATATAAAAAATTGTAAAACCAAAATTGTCAAATTGAGCGGAATCACATCCGATCAATATAAGTATAGCCTGTGAAGCTATGCGTAAAAGTAGGTAGGGCTATGTTAAAGGAAATTTTTATATATTTATATACAAAAGTTTTCTTCAAAAAAAATTTCTCTAAAACACTAAATGTTTGATAATAGCATCAGTAAATTTGACTATTCAAGCGAACAATCCAAAATGGGATTAATTGAAACAAAGTCAGTGGACTCCACTGCTAACGTAATAAATAAAATTGAATCGTCAAATACTGATCTACGCTTAACAAATATACTTTTGTCGACAATGGTTGTCATATTGGTTGCATATGTTTTGTTCAAGGCATATAAAGTGCATAATAAATGTATTACAAAACGAGCACTAAGCCAAGCTAATGACTTGGACAAAATATAATAAGCAAGCCCGAAACAAAAGTACATTTTAAAAAAATTATATATGTATTATCAAACAAAACATTCTCACCTTCGCACGAGTTTTTTTAAAACCCTCCAATTTTAAAAAAATTTTAATAATAAAATGATAATTAAATTTTAAACAAATTTTGTTGAATGCGTAGTAACTAAAGCAGGAATATGAATACTTTAGATACCTTTTTCAGCGTGGTAGTAGAAAACCATCCTAGTGTTATATCCGACATAATCGAGGTTTTGAAGAGTGAAAAAATTAACTCACCTCAACGCGCTATCAGTTTCGCAGAGATAGATATTCTTTACTTGGAAAAATTTGGTGAAAAATTCCCAATCCAAGAGAATAGTAGGGTACGCACTTGTTTTATGTTATCCATACCATTTATTTGTTGCTTTTCGAATGCAGCAGGAACATTTATGTTCTATCTAATGGATGAAGCACAACATTAAATCACTAACAAAAAAAAAAAACATTCAGTAGCAACACCTTGCTACACACACTCCATGACAATGACTACTAAATAAACCAAAATTACAAATAATTGACGGAAGATGCAGAAAAGGCAAGCCCTGTTCCGCACTTCCGTCAGGGGCAACACCCCCCCAACCAGCCAAAACATACACTTGCGTTAACGTAATAGTACTTCCAACAACAATGTCGTCCGATTTTGATCCCAGATCAAAATGAAGCAAGCAAGTCGTCCCTGCCGACATTGTGTATACCCTGTACCAACTAGTTATTATATTAAATGAAGTCAAACACCCTCGGCAATTAATTTCATAAAAAAATTTCCTTAACATGCTGCAACAGTGAACGCATGCTATCTCGCTCACTCTTACCAGCCAATGTCGCCCTAAGCGCTTCAGTACAAAACGCATTAACGTATATCTCCAATATTTATTGTCCGATTTCGGCTGAAATTGGTCAGATGATGCATATTAGCCACATTATTAGGTGTACCAAATAAGAATCTGATTCTTTAAAAACTGCTCTAATAATTAGTTTTTTTTCTGAATTGCGGGGGGCGGAAGTGGGCGTGGCAAAAATTTTAAACTCTCTTGATCTGCGTGGTCACTAGGCAAATGATCGAACAACCTCAAAATCGCAATCAATTCAAAACAAAATTCCCTTTCACATGCAGCAGCAGCGAACGCATGCTATCTCGCTCTTCCTTATCTGCCAATGCCGCCTTGGCATTTCAGTACAAAACGGATATAGCCATATCTCCGATGTTTATTGTCCGATTTCAACAAAATTTGGTCAGCTGGTCCAGTTTGGGTATATAATTAGGGTGTACCAAGTAAGAATACGATATCTTGACAGCAGCCCTAGTTATCGTTTTTTTTTCAATTGCGGGGGCGGAAGTGGGCGTGGCTAAAATTTGAAACAAACTTGACCTGCTTTGGCATTAGACGGATGCTCACACCAAATTTGGTAGCTCTAGCTCTTATAGTCTCTGAGATCGAGTGTCTCATACGGACAGACGGACAGACGGACAGACGGACATGTCTCAATCGACTCGGCTGTTGATGCTGATCAAGAATATATATACTTTATGGGGTCGGAAACGCTTCCTTCTGCCTGTTACATACATTTTAGCGACTTTAATATACCCTTTTACCCTATGGGTACAGGGTATAAAAATTCATAAAGGAATTTCCGTTAGACGTATAATCTCCAAGAATGAAATTTTCTTTTTCTCCTCTTCTCAATTAAGATAATAAATAATAAATTGTCTGAAAAGGTACCCAAATCGTCCAAATAAGCTGTACTAACATAAAAATTTGAGATAAAACAACTCCCAATTGCATATGCTTCACGCTGAAAGCAACAAATCAACAATAGTTAGCAGCTACTCAATGAGTTTTAAAATCACTTTCGACCATATATTTATGGTCAACACTTCACTACTAAATAATTTCTGTTGGAAAAGACAATTTTGTAGCCGACGCGCTATCAAGAATTACGATACAAGATTTACAAAATATACAAAATAATAATAGAATTCTGAAAGTCACTACCAGAAATCAAAGTAAACAGTTAAATACCTGCGCAGGTAAAGAAAAAGAAAATAATGATTTGCAAAAGCAATCTATTAATGCTTCTAAGCCCAACGTATATGAAGTCATTGTAAATGACGAAGTACGAAAAGTAGTGACCTTGCGTATAACAGACACTCTATGCACATTCAAACATGGAAAGAAAGTTATAGCAAGAATTGATGTTAGCGATTTGTACACCAATGGAATTCTCGACTTAGGTCAGTTCTTCCAAAGGCTTGAAATGCAAGCCGGTATACTTGAAATCAGCCAACTCAAAGTGGCACCGAGCGAAAAGATCTTTGAAATTATTTCAATAGATTCTTTTAAAAATATGGGCAATATTATATTGAAAACATTAAGAGTAGCGCTACTCAAGCCGGTGACCCTATTATCAAATAATGATAAAGAAAAAGAAGCAATACTGTTTACGTTCCACGATGATCCAATACAAGGAGGACACACTGGAATTACAAGAACCTTAGCAAAAATTAAAAGGCATTATTATTGGAGAAATATGACAAGAGATATAGCTCAATATGTGAAAAAATGTAATAAATGCCAAAAGTCAAAAACAACAAAACACACCAAAACTCCATTGACAATAACTGAAACGCCACAAATGGCTTTCGATAGGGTAATTGTGGATACGATCGGTCCACTTCCCAAGTCAGAACAAGGAAATGAATATGCAGTTACTTTAATCTGCGATTTAACAAAATACCTTGTAATAATACCAATAAAAGACAAAAGTGCAAAAACAGTAGCAAAAGCTATTTTTGAAGATTTTATTCTAAAGTACGGTCCAATGAAGACGTTCATTACGGACATGGGAACAGAATATAAAAATTCAATAATTGAAGATTTGTGCAAAAACTTGCATATTAAAAATATAACTTCAACTGCACATCATCACCAAACCGTAGGAACTGTGGAGCGAAGCCACCGAACACTTAACGAGTTCATACGTTCATACATTTCAGTTGACAAAACTGACTGGGATGTATGGATAAAATACTTCGCATATTGTTTTAATACAACGCCCTCTATGGCACATGATTATTGTCCATATGAGTTAGTATTTGGTAAAACTTCAAATTTACCAAAACACTTTAATACGATAGATAGGATAAATCCACTTTATAATATAGATGACTATGCTAAAGAATCAAAATTTAGATTAGAACAGGCCTATAAAAGAGCCAGAATAATGTTAGATCAGCATAAAGTAAAAAATAAAGAGTTATATGATAGGAAAATAAATAATATAGAACTAGCAATAGGAGATAAAGTTTTATTAAGAAATGATACGGGCCATAAGTTAGAAGCTAAGTATCTAGGCCCATATAGAGTAGAATCAATAGAAAATAATGACAATATTAAAATAAAGGATAGTAAGAATAAGAAACAGGTAGTACATAAAGATAGGTTAAAAATTTTCAATTCCTAATTAATTGATACATCAATAAAACAAAAAAAAAAAAACAAGGAAACTCGTACGAAAAGAAAAAAATTTTTTTATAATATATATATTTCTTAATCAAACATTTCATAAAATTTATTTTTTTTTTTTCTTCCACTACATTTTACTAAATTTAAAAAAAAAAAAAAAATATAAATAATTAATAAGTTAAATTTAATCAATATATATTCAATATAATCAATTTTTAATATAAAAAAAAAAAAAAAGAAAAGAGAAATTTTTTAATGAATAATATATAATTTCTACAATTTTCTAATATTTTCAAAAAAAAAAAAATTTTTTTTTCTACTATATTTCATCAAATTTAAAAAAAATAATAATAATAAATATAATAATTAATAAATAAGTCAAACATAATCAAATTTTAAAATAACTCCATAAATTACGTTATTTTTCTAAAGGAGGGGGATGTAGCATGTTCTATCGAGTGACCACTGTACACAGTGAAGCATATAAATAATGCATTGCTGGAATTTGCTGAATTAACAATAATAACACAAGCGACCAGCAATGTAACATGATACATCCTCACTCTTGCATATATCCATATATGCATATTTAGCTTACGTTAGCATTTATACATAAGCAGACCGCTCCTCTGCCGGCGTCACCGGCAGCGCAGTCACGCGGTCTTAACTCTAATGAACCATGGTTTAGATTTTAAGAATTAATCTAAGAAGACTACTCAAAGTGAATGCATCGAGTATGCATATGAAGAAATATAATAAATAAAGAATGAAAACCAAATATAAATCAAAAACGTTTATCATTGATGACTTGGAATACTCAACTATAATACAGTATAATCAGGTGTGCCTAATAAAAATACGATATCTTTCATACAGCTCTAGTTCTAGTTTTTTCCAAATTCCGGGGGCGGAAGTGGGCGTGGAAAAAATTTGAAACAAACTTGAACTGTCTATGCATTAGACGGATGTTCACACCAAATTTGGTAGCTCTAGCTTTTATAGTCTCCGAGATCTAGGTGTTCATACAGACGGACAGACGGACGGACAGACGGACAGACGGACGGACAGGCGGACATGGCTCAATCTACTCGGCTAGTGATGCTGATCAAGAATATATGTACTTTATTTTTTAGCGACCTTTTACCCTATGGGTACAGGGTATAAAAATCCCGAGACGCAAATAAAAGAAATGTAAATTTAATCTGTTGACTTTAAATATGTAAAGATTTAGAGAAGTTAGAGTCATTCTCAACAAATGTGATTACCAGCTGGCAGTGTAATCACGCTTCTGTACCCACCCTACCATGATTTTCCAAGTTAGCTTGCATTTGCGGAAAATCCGAAAACGTTCAAAAAAAATATATTCGCATTCACATTAATATCGCCAGAAAGAAAAGTTTAAAAAATTCAATTTATTATGATATATTCAAACATATTTAAAAATTTAAATCTATTCAACATTCTTTTTGTTTAACTTTGTATAATCATTAAATCCAAAACAAAAATTTCATTTCTTTGACTTTACAAAAAATGAAGCAAGCAAGTCGTCCCCTGCCGACGTTGAGTATACCCTGTACCAACATTAAAAATAAAACCTTCGAAGTAGCTATCCATTTCATACAAAATTTTCCTTTAACATGCAGCAGCAGTATAAAACGGATATAGGCATATGTCCGATGTTTATTGTCCGATTTCGACAAAATTTGGTCAGCTGGTCCAGTTTTGGTATATAATTAGGTGTGCCAAGTAAGAATACGATATCTTTAATACAGCTCTAGTTATTCGTTTTCCCGATTTTCGGGGGTGGAAGTGGGCGTGGCAAAAATTTGAAACAAACTTGATCTGTGTTCACACTAGACGCATGTTCACACCAAATTTGGTGGCTCTAGCTCTTATAGTCTCCGAGATCTAGGTGTTCATACGGACGGACAGACGGACGGACAGACGGACATGGCTCAATCGACTCGGCTAGTGATGCTGATCAAGAATATATATAATTTATGGGGTCGGAAACGTACATATTCTTGATCAGCATCACCATGTCCGTCCGTCAGTCCGTCCGTCTGTCCGTCCGTCTGTCCGTCCGTCTGTCCGTCCGTCTGTCCATCTGTATGAACACCTAGATCTCGGAGACTATAAAAGCTAGAGCTACCAAATTTGGTGTGAACATGCGTCTAATGCATAGGCAGATCAAATTTGTTTCAAATTTTTGCCACGCCCACTTCCGCCCCCGCAAATCGCGAAAATAAATAACTAGAGCTGTATTAGAGATATCGTATTCACACCTAATTATATACCCAAACTGCTCCACCTGACCAAATTTTGTCCAAATCGGACAATAAATATCGGAGATATATGTACCAATATGAGTTTTGCACTAAACTGCCAAGGTGACATTGGCTGGCAAGAGTGAGCGAGACAGATGCGTTTGCTGTTGCTGCATGTTAAAAGAACTTTTGAATTAAGTTGATGCCGATCTTGATTTAATATAACTAGTTGGTACAGGGTATACTCAATGTCGGCAGGGACGACTTGCTTGCTTCATTTTCTTTTATCTTTGCCGCTCTTTGGCAATAAAATACGTGAAGATTGCTTGTAGAGCTGAAGCGGACCAGCGAGAAGCCTGGGCGGGTGCACTTTGGTTTTTTTTTTTTTCTGCGCAGCCGACTCTTCTCTTTTTCACCCTGTCCGTTTCGGCTATTCAAACTTTTGGTCACAAGTGCATAAGTTAAAATATCAGTATGGAACGAACTCACCCATTTTCTCTACCGCTGTTGAGGTGTAATATTTATTTATAAATCTTTAATTACATGCCACCAAAAGAAAATTTATACATATTTACCGCATTCACATATCCGCTATGAAAATATAGGGCATCTAACTACCTACTTGCCTCTACATTTCCGTACTTCTATTTGTTACAATTTTTTTTTTTTTTAATGTCTAATAATTTTACTGTTTCTTCTTTTTCTCAACTATTATTATTATTATTATTAAAGTGTAGGGTATAGTTATAAACTATCAACCTAACTATATTTTACAAGCACTGGCAACTAAGGCCTTCGGCTTAGATGAAAAACTACATCCATACACTAGCCTGGGATTCGAACCCGGATCCTCGTTGTTCAGTTGACTAAATTGATTGCTTGCCAAAATTTTCGCATGCGGACTGTTGAGCGTTTTAGTGCTCTATGTATGCCTAAGACTTCATTATTGTTACTTCCAAATATTTTTTCACGAGCTTTCATATAGTCTTTGAAACGTTGGAGGTATGGTCGTAAAGGGTACAATTTAATGGCTTCTTTTTGTTCATCTGGATTTTCACTGTAGGTCCGCCCGTTTGTTGCTCGCCGGTGGTCCCTTCCAAAAGTTTTCCAACCGTTTTATGCATTTCGTGCACTGCGGCTTATATATTCCCTTCGCGCCACATCCGTAACAAAAGATAATCCTATCCTCTTCACACATGTCCCATACATGTCCTTCTTGATCGCAGTTCCAACAAATTGTCGGTTTTACAACTCGGTATACTGCACTAACATTGTTAGTCCGAGCTGTCAGCCGAATCAACTATTGCTGCAACTGTTTTGCTGATGGGCTTAACAAATGTTCCCTTTACAGAACGTTTGATTAAAATCTCTCCTAATAGGTTTTCTCGCCTTTGAATTAACTGTCGAAGACGTGAGACTGATATTGGAATGTACAACAAGGCTTCTGGCACTTCTGGTATTAAGTTGCGTTGTAATTGTTGTACTAGCTTATCTTCTTCAAGTGGCACAGAAAGCCTACTAACGATTGACATGATGTCTTCATAGAAATTATCAAAAGTTTCGCCTATTTTATCTTTCCTGTTACGTATTTTTTCCAAAATTAATTCATCGTCTCTGTTGCCGCTATATTGTTTATTTAAACTTGCACAAAAGTCCATCCATTCAACTTCAGGTATTTCTTTTCGGTATCTCCAATACCAATCACGAGCTTTCCCTACTAGAAGAATATGTAAATTCTTACAAACTAGAGAAAAATCTCCGTCCAGACTGTCTATAGTTAATGCACGGATGCGATATAAGAATTCTTGAACGCTGATGCCTTTTGGAGATCCATCAAACTTTATACTCCAACTTTGAATAATTTGAGTAACTTTTTCTCCCCTAATGTTTGATATTGAAGCAGCTGAAGCTCTTGGTTAAGATTGTGCTCTGGCCTGTGTACTTGATTCACGAACGCTCGATGCTGCGCCACTTACGTTCATACTAGCGAATTTTTGTTCTATGAGATTCTCAATTCTTTCAAATAACTTGTCATAATCTATTGCAGTAGATGTATGCCACAGTTTCTTGTTGGGCACGCTGTACACGTTGTTTAGGAGGTCTTCCCTGACGTTGTGTTCTTCTTGCAGGTTCTACTTCTTCTGACGATTTCATATTTGCTGTAAGCATTTGGCTTCTCTCATGAGGTTTATATGCTGGTCCTGGTATAGGTAAACCCTGCGCCTGAGTTTTTTTTTCGTGTGTTATGTACTTTTGGGATTGCACCTGTGCCTTGATTGTTCATAGCTATTTCTGATATACTTTTTAGTTTATGTACCCCGCATACTGTGTTGCATTCTGGGCATACCTCATTTGCTTCTAAATAGGAACTAATGCATGTTCTGTGAAACGTGTGCTAAATCTTGTGATTCCAACTTGACTTGCAAACAAATTTTGCATCGCAAAGGGGTATCTCCCACATCGCTGTCACTATGCTCCACTGGCATTTTGGTTTCTCAAAAGTTTTACGATTTTTATACCCTGTACCCATAGGGTAAAAGGGTATATTAAAGTCGCTAAAATGTATGTAACAGGCAGAAATATACATTTCTGACCCCATAAAGTATATATATTCTTGATCAGCATCACTAGCCGAGTCGATTGAGCCATGTCCGTCTGTCCGTCCGTCTGTCCGTCCGTCTGTCCGTCTGTCCGTCTGTCCGTCCGTCTGTATGAACACCTAGATCTCGGAGACTATAAGAGCTAGAGCTACCAAATTCGGTTTGTAGATCCGTCTAGTGTGCAGCCAGATCAAGTTTGTTTCAAATTTTTGCCACGCCCACTTCCGCCCGCGCAAATCGCGAAAACGTATTACTAGAGCTGTATTAAAGATATCGTATTCTTGTATATACCCAAACTGCACCAGCTGACCAAATTTCGTCGAAATCGGACAATAAATTTCGGAGATATACCTATTTGAGTTTTGCACTGAATTGCCAAGGCGACATTGGCTGGCAAGAGTGAGCGAGACAGCATGTGTTTGCTGTTGCTGCATGTTAAAGAGAATTTTGCATGAAATTGATGGCGATTTTGAGGATATTCTATTTTATTTAATATAACTAGTTGGTACAGGGTATACTCAATGTCGGCAGGGACGACTTGCTTGCTTCATTTAAATATACTTTTACTTTAGTTTAATTTCTCGTACTTCGCGTAAAAAAAAAACAAATCAATAATTCAAAAAATAATATTTATAATTCAAAATTCATTCAAAAATTTTTCTTTCCAGGTCAATTAAGTGAAATGGGGTGTGTTGATATCTCGACTCTATAGGGAATACTAATCAGATTGCGTGGGCTATCTGTTCAGCAACAGAAAGTTACACGATTTACTTAAGACAATTTTACAAAACTTAGTAGGTTTTCGCCTAGAGGTCGAGTTGAGGTTTACTGCCTGTCTCCCGTATGTCCAATCTATGGTAAATATTTCTACTAAGATTTGCGTCATTCTTAAGAAATCTTATAATTAAAGGGATTCGTTACGCGTTAGAGTACATTCCATAAGTGCTACTGTAAGGCCAAAACCCGTGGTTGGTTAGTAGAAAAATCTAAGAATCAATGTCCTATCCAAATTACAGTCTTACTGGGTTACACTCTAATAAGTAACAAAACGAAATTATTTTGTGCTATCTGATGTACAATGTCTTGACTGTACTAATATCTGCTCTACCATCGGATGATTATTTGATGACTGGCCATTTATCATGTTTCCTGACGACATGCCTTCAAAAGAACAATCAAAGCTGTATTGACATCTTAAAAAATAAATAGTATTAATGAGAATTTCTTGTTTTACCACTACAGTTGTCTTAAGCTGTATTCTAACTGCGGTCTAAATTTCTTCAAATATCAAAATTTAGTGTTTCCTGCTGGTCAGCCAGATGTTTTCCAACATAATCGTGGAATTCTTCTCACCAATCTAAAGAGTTGTGAAAATTTAAATCAATTTAGCTTATACACTTGGACGGCCGTGTGGACTTTGCCAATTTCCTTGGGTATTTCCAAAAATGTGCAAGTATTATACTAAAAAAAGATAGTAAAGATAAGCATCAAATGGATTCTCGTAGAAGATGGGGATAATAAAAAAAAAAGGATATTCTGATATAGCCCCTCAGCTGGGCGCCAAAATTATATATGTAACGGACAAGAGTATTATTACTGTTTGACGATTATGATTGAGTATATATGTAAGCCTAATTAACCCAGCTTCTGATATCAAAACATACCAGTAGTACCCGATCACACTCCTCAAGAACCGAATCACTTTTAGTTTTTAATTACAATCGAACAAATAACTACACTGCAATACACGATCTATCACAGTCCCCTTGGTAACAGCTGACAACATTACACACTACGGAAAGATACGCCAATAGAGAGGGTCAAGTCAGTGGTTGAAGCAATCAGACGGCTGAGGGGGTTCGTTGACTTTTGACGGCAGACCACTGCTATATAATAAAAAATTCCCGAGACGCAAATAAAAGAAATGTAAATTTAATCTGTTGACTTTAAATATGTAAAGATTTAGAGAAGTTAGAGTCATTCTCAACAAATGTGATTACCAGCTGGCAGTGTAATCACGCTTCTGTACCCACTCTACCATGATTTTCCAAGTTAGCTTGCATTTGCGGAAAATCCCAAAACGTTCAAAAAAAATATTCGCATTCACATTAATATCGCCAGAAAGAAAAGTTTAAAAAATTCAATTTATTATGATATATTCAAACATATTTAAAAATTTAAATCTATTCAACATTCTTTTTGTTTAACTTTGTATAATCATTAAATCCAAAACAAAAATTTCATTTCTTTGACTTTACAAAAAAAATAAATATTAGTTCAAGCAACATTTAAAGTGATTCATTTCTCAAAAAAAAATATTTAATTCAACAAATGTAAAAAAAATTGGTTACAAATATGATCATGTTTTGAATCACTGTGTATATGTAAAGGCAAGTGGCTGGCGCTAATCAGCTGTTTATTACTTATATATATTTTTATAACCTTGCAGAGGGTATTATAAAATTGGTCAGATGTTTGTAACGCATAGAAATTTCCGTTTCCGACCCCATAAAGTAAATATATTCTTGATAAGCATCAAGAGCCGAGTCGATTGAGACATGTCCGTCTGTTCGCAGCTTTTCAAACCTAAATTTTAAGCTACGTAGTTGAAACTTGGTAGTTAGCTTTCTTAAAGGTGTGGGTAGACAAAGTATGAAAATCGGTCGGATCGGATTACTATATGATATATCCAATATTGGAATAATAGGGTTCCAATAAAAAAATTTTTATTTTTCTTTTGGAATATAAATCTAATTTGTACCAAAACACTACCCACCAAATTTGACTCAAATCGGATAATTATTACGGCTACAAATCAATAAAACAAATCATCAATATAAGCAATTTACTCCAGCAACAAAAAATTTCAAAGAAATCGGCCGTACCAACACAAGAGACCTTGGATCGAATCCGCGCGGCACCAAATAAGAAATATATAAAATTATTGTTTTTTTATTGTTGCATTTAAATTTAAATTGTATCCATACACCATATAATTATTAAGGTTACAAATCAATAATCATATTTGATAGAAATTAATGTATTTTGATGCTCACGCACACACATACATATGCAAAAATTCGTCACCACGCGGTATGTGAGAGAGACAGAAATATTTTAGTTGTGTTCTTACACAGAACGATATTGAAAGAGCGAGATGCAATGGGTTTGCTATATATGTCGAATTAGCTTACGTTAGCAAAGTAAGGACGGTGGTTTGGTGGTTCAGTGTGCTCGGTGAAGAAGTGAAAACTTTTAGATGTGTTTTTTCTTCTTTTTTGTTTTTTTTTTATTTTGTTAAACATTTATACCAATTATTTTGCTGCAAGGGTACCTTCTGTGATATTTTTTCTTTCACTTGATTTTCATGTTGCGGTTCTTTCTTTCTTTTTTTTCTCTTTTATCTTTGTCGCTCGTTGGCAATAAAATACGTGAAGATTGCTTGAAGAGCTGAAGCGGACCAGCGAGAAGCGTGGGCGGGTGCACTTTGGTTTTTTTTCTGCACAGCCGACTCTTCTCTTTTTCACACTGTCCGTTTCGGCTATTCAAACTTTTGGTCACATGTCCATAAGTTAAAATATCAGTATGGAACGAACTCACCCATTTTCTCAGCATCCGACGAAGGCCTTCGTTGTACCGCTGTTGAGGTGTAATATTTATTTAAAATTTAATTACATGCCACCAAAAGAAAATTTATACGTATTTACCGCATTCACATATCCGCTATGAAAATACAGGGCATCTAACTACCTAATTATATCTACATTTCCGCACTTCTCTTTGTTACAATTTTTTTTTATACCCTTGCAGAGGGTATTATAAAATTGGTCAGCTGTTTGTAACGCATAGAAATATACGTTTCCGACCCCATAAAGTATATATATTCTTGATCAGCATCAACAGCCGAGTCGATTAAGACATGCCCGTCTGTCCGTCCGTCGGTCTGTCCGTCCGTCGGTCTGTCCGTCCGTCCGCCTGTCTGTTTAGCCATGCGTTTTCGAGCTTAAATTTTAAGCTACATGGTTGGAACATAAAAAGTTAAGTTCCGATGATCCAGATCAAGTTTAAAAATTAGTCGGATCGAATAATTCTCACCGGAGTTATTAACTTAAACGTTTAGGTACCTCGAGTAAAATAAGCAATTTTCTTTGGCAGCAAAGAAACAAAAACAAATTCCAACAAACACACACGCACACACATACATATGCACACACATACATATTCGTCACCACGCGGTGTGTGAGAGAGACAGAAACATTTGCGTTGTGTTGTTGCACAGAACGAAATTGAAAGAGCGAGATGCCATGCGTTTGCTATATAGATATGTCGAACTAGCTCAAGTAAGTTAAGTGAGGATGGTGACGTAGTACGTACAGATCGGTCGCGCGATGGTTCGGTGTTTGGTGGGTTTAATTCTCGGTAAATGCGGGAAATATTTAGTTGAGTTTTTTCTTCCATTTTGTTTTTTGATTTTACTAAACATTAATACCAATTACTTTAAAATTTTTGTTTTAATTTAATTTTTGTTAATTAAATTTAAATTTAATGAAGCTGCAAGGGTTTACAAACTTCGGCAAAGCCGAAGAGGGTATTATAAAATTGGTCAGATGTTTGTAACGCATAGAAATATACATTTGCGACCCCATAAAGTATATATATTCTTGATCAGCATCAATAGCCGAGTCGATTGAGACATGTCCGTCTGTCCGTCCGTCCGTCCGTCCGTCTGTCCGTCTGTCCGTCTGTCTGTTTAGCTATGCGTTTTCGAACTTAAATTTTAAGCTACATGGTTGAAACATGAAAAGTTAAGTTCCTTAATCGATCATCCAGATCAAGTTTAAAAATTAGTCGGATCGGATAATTATCACCGGAGCTATTAACTAAAACGTGGAGGTACCTCGAGTAAAATAAGCAGTTTTCTTTGGCAGCAAAGAAACAAAAACAAATTCAAAGCAATCACACACACACATACATATGCAAAAATTCGTCACCACGCGGTGTGTGAGAGAGACAGAAACATTTGCGTTGTGTTGTTGCACAGAACGAAATTTAAAGAGCGAGATGCCATGCGTTTGCTATATATGTATGTCAAACTAGTGAGTTAAGTGAGGATGGTGACGTAGTACGTAAAGATCGGTCGCACGATGGTTCGGTGTTTGGTGGATTCGATTCTCGGTGAATTCGGGAAAATTTTTAGTTGAGTTTTCTTTTCAATTACTTTAAAAATTTTGCTTTTAAATTAAATAATAAAACAATGAAGCTGCAAGGGTATACAAACTTCGGCAGAGCCGAAGTTAGCTTCTTTGATATTTTTTTTTAAATTTCTAATAATTTGTTCACGCCAGAAAGGGTGACCAGCGGGGAATGAAGAGGGCTTTTGCCATTATCCTCGAACGGGCACACTAGTATAATTACTAGGCAAGTTCCATGGAAAACTCCATCTTGGCAAGTTGATTTTTCCATCCCCGGCAACTATAAACGTCTCCCGATATTATTCTCGGCCACTTAGTTCTACAAAAACAACTTTATTCGTAAACGCCTTAACACTGTGAATCGGTCCGGTACTTATTTACAATAAATCTGGCCTGTGTTCAAACGAGTTTAACGCGCGTTTTAATTTCCTTCCACTTGGGTAATAAGTCTGGGCTCTCAGATCAGAAGCTTCGCCCCGCTATAAACATTGGTCCTTCGAGCCGGATATCCTTCCACACGCCCCAGCATCGGCGGAGAATCTGATAAGTAGAAACATTCTTATTGCCATTCCACTTATTCAACAATACATACACATACATACATACATACCTGTAGTGAAAAGTTTCCCGCTCTTTTCCATAGAAACTTTTCACTCTATTTTGTGTGGATATTCAATTATATTTTCCTCATCCCGTAGCTTATCCTAGCATTTTTAAACATTTCGTCACATTTTGCCTTTGATTTTTCCATTCGCGTACCAACTACACACACACATATGTAAGTGCATACATAAGTGAATACAAGTGCAAGCTGAAATTAAAAAGTGCTTTAGGTTTCGTGTTTGGCTCAAGATCACCAACAAACTTACCTGTAAATGACTTGGTCATAACTCCGACCAGTCCTCCGTCGTTCCGAAAAAACCTCAAGAAAAAAGAATTAACTTGAAAGTGCACACTTACATGCATCCATATGTATGTATGTGTATCCATCCATATACAAATCGGTGTGCCGGCAGTTTTATACATCTATCGGTATAATTCAACATTTCGGCATTTATTTTCCGAGATTTTCCGCACTAACTTTCCAAATTCCCAGCATTCGCACTTCACTTGCACTTTAATTTCTCCGACAAACGCGTAAAAATTAATTAAAGAGTCAAAAGTTCCAATGTAAACAAACCAAAAATTGGCAGCACAGCTGATGTCCATTAGTGGTGGCCCGTGACGATCACAAATCACGACTTCGATCATCGTCACGATAGTTGCTTCTCCAGCAATAAATAAAATAAAAATTAACTTTCTCAAGTGAAAATAATTAAAATTCAGAATAAATATTTAAAAAAAAAAAAAAATATTCCAATTCCGAATTAATAATTTCGGCATTTTCGTGTGCGTGTGAATAATAATTTCCGTCAATAAAATTTAATTTTGTTGACAAATTTCCACAAAAAGTTTGCGCCTTTTCCGTATTTCCAGCGAAATCGATTGCAAATATTCCGGTTTTTTATTTTTGATAATTAATTTTCCTAAATTTAAATTTAATAAAATACCGTGCAATATAAAGCACAGGGCTTTCCAGCCACGGACAAATCTTAGCGAATTTTCGACCCGCTTGCAGCAAATAAAACCTTCTGATCAAATAAATCCGAAAAGCTGCAATCGAAATAGCGCTTAATGGTTTTGGACCGTTTCCACTGGACCACATAAAGTACAGTCACCACACAAATCACATTTTAAAAAATTATTTAAAATTTTATAAAATTATTTATTTTTATTTTTGCTGGTATTTCATCTACATAAAGATATATTTTTATTCATTGTTATTCTACTCATCGATTTGTCGACGCATCCGTTCGGTTTCCAAATTCGATATATATTACAGTCCACTACGGTCAAATTCGTTGACCAACACGATATCCTTCGTGACTCGTTCTAGCTCAATCTAGCTATGCCCACAGATCCTGCTAAAAGCAGCCACAAAACCGATCGTCTAGCAGTGCCTCGTCGATCCACGTCGCCATCCACTCCGCTATCCAATTCCAAGGTATCCCGCAATACCGACACCGTCAAGCGTTCCTCCAACGCTCAATCAGCACCAGGCCTTTCCGGCACTACGCCCAAAAGAGCATCCGTCTGCAGTCGCATTCCGACTCTAGCTCCCAATCGATTCTACGCGTCACGGTTTCCGCTCCCACCTCAAAAGCAACAACCCGATCCGAGTCCCAGCGACTGTCCGAAGCAGCTGACATGTCCGTGAACCACTTTATCGCCGCTTGTGACGGTCTGACCGATTTCGAGGTCAACTTAATGGGCACCCTCGAGGGTGATGTGCCATTGTTTTCAATGAAAATGCACTTGGAGCAGACAAAGGTCCTGTGGAGCAGAGTCGAATCCGAGTACTTATCATGTACCAGAGCCCTTACGGCTGACGCGAGCGAAGAAAGCAAGTCCAAATATGTATACGTATATATGGTGTACATACGGTGCGGTTCCACTTTAGGTGAACGCATAGAGCGACTCCAGTCGTCCACTACAACTTCTGCGTCCCAGAACGCCCCCGAAATCCGAGAACAGCACGTCCATGCTGGCTATCCGCTACCTCCGTGTGAGGTGGACCTGTTTACAGGCGACTATAATCAGTGGCCCACGTTCCGCAACCTGTTCAGAGCCTTGTATGTGAACAATCCGAGGCAAAGGCAATTGTTTCCAGTTCCCCACTCACTAATGATGGTTTCCATGCGGCTTGGGACAATCTTCCAGCTCGGTTTGAAAACAAGAGACAGCTTGTTGCCAGCCAGATGAAGATTCTCTTTAACCTTCCAGCAGTCGTTCACGAGACTTGCGCCGCCATGAAAGATATCCAGACCACCATCCAAGGGTGCTTAACCACGCTCACGCGATCCGGTGTTAGCACAGAGAACTGGGACGTCTTGTTGGTGGCGCTTTGTCTGCCCAAAGCCACCATCGCATTATGGGAACAATCCATCCCAAACAAGACTGACCTCTCATCCTGGTCCGACCTGAACAACTTTCTAATAGATCGGTATCGCGTTCTAGAAATGTTGGAAGGTCGAAAGCCCACTCCTGTGCTACAAGTAATCCCAGCAGCCGTCCGCAAATCTGGGCCTCCGACTAGATTCCAGTCTTTGACCACTACCGTCACTATCAACAAGGTCTCCTGCCAATTGTGTGGCGGAGAGAACCATCCGATCCGCGTCTGTCCAAAATTCGCAGATATGCCCGTGCAAGAACGAGTGGCGGCAATTAAACATTTAAAGTTATGTCTCAATTGCTTTGCACGTGGCCATCCATTGCGAGAGTGTCCTAGAGTCCATAGTTGCCGCGTATGCCAGGAGCGGCACCACACACACTTGCATCGCATCAACATTTCCACAGTGACGACTTCCAGTGTGCAGCCACCAAAAATAAATCCTCGGCGACAACGAACAAATGCTCTCCCTGCAGAGCCAGTTGAGCGCCCAAATCCAAGCCATGGCCTCCAGAAGTTCCGAATATCCACGCCTCGTAAAGGTTTGCTGGGTACGGCCATGGTAACTATACAACTTCAAGGTGCCGAATTCCAAGCACGCGCCTTGATAGACACCGGATCTGAGGGAACATTCCTATCCAAGAGGATGTTCGATCTGGTGAGACCCCGGTTCCATGTCACTGACGCTGAAATCATCTCCAATTGTGTTGCCACCAACTCTCACAAAGTATGCGAACTAAAAATCTCTTCTCCTAGAGATCCTTCCAAGCACATAGAATCGCGCGCATTCGTCTTGCCCATCCTTTCTAGCGCAATTCCGTCCTGCCCGGTCCCCACAAAGATAAAGAAGAGCATTCCGCGTCTTCCTTTGGCAGATCCACATTTCCACGAAAGTTCTCCAGTAGACTTAATCATCGGTGTGGATCTTCTCCCCCGCGTTTTAGGAAAGCGCATCGAAAAGGGCATTTGCGGGTCCGTCCTTGCTCTGGAGACGATATTCGGGTGGATTCTGTGCGGTCCCACAGTTGCGCCTACCACTGGGTCCACGTCGGAATTGGCAGCTCAAATTTCCGCGTCTCCAAGAACCTCTCGTCCCAGCCTCGAAGGAAGCGATGGACTTCATCGAGAGAACTCCTACCAGTGTAAGGTCTGCGGAGGAGTTTATGCGCTCCGCAAATGTCGGCAGTTCCTCAATCTCTGCGCGACAAGGCGACTCCAGACAGTATTAGCGCACAAATACTGTCCTAACTGCCTTGCCCACGAGCTTTCCACAGGATTGTGTCGAAGCAAATCGGGCTGTCGCTGGTGTGGTGAGAAACACCATAGCCTCCTTCATGTTCACGCCAGAAAGGATGACTAGCAGGGGAAAGAAGAAGGCTTTTACCACTATCCCCGAACGGGCACACTGAATTCATTACAAAGCTAAGTTGTATGAAAAACTCTATCTTGACAAGTTGAGTTTTCAATCCCCGGCAACTACCATCGTCATCCGAGATTTTCTTGGCCTCATAACTCTCAATAAGTTTTTCTTTACTCGTAACGCCTTATCTTAATATTGTGACCCGGTCCGGTACTTATTGTAAATAAATCTGGCCAGTGCTTTGCAAACGAGTTAACGCGCGTTTAATTCTTTCCCCACACAAATACTGGCAATAGAATTGGGCTCTCCCCATTGGAACTCTTCGCCCCACCACAATCATGATATATATATGTATATGCATGTGCTATTTATTTATGTAAAATATTTTTCTTATTTGTGTGTATATTTTTTATACCCTTGCAGAGGGTATTATAAAATTGGTCAGATGTTTGTAACGCATAGAAATATACGTTTCCGACCCCATAAAGTATATATATTCTTGATCAGCATCAACAGCCGAGTCGATTGAGACATGTCCGTCCGTCCGTCCGTCCGTCCGTCCGTCCGTCCGTCTGTCCGTCTGTCTGTTTAGCCATGCGTTTTCGAGCTTAAATTTTAAGCTACATGGTTGAAACATGAAAAGTTAAGTTCCTTAATCGATCATCCAGATCAAGTTTAAAAATTAGTCGGATCGGATAATTATCACCGGAGTTATTAACTAAAACGTGGAGGTACCTCGAGTAAAATAAGCAATTTTCTTTGGCAGCAAAGAAACAAAAACAAATTCCAAGCAATCACGCACACACACATATGCAAAAATTCGTCACCACGCGGTGTGTGAGAGAGACAGAAACATTTGCGTTGTGTTGTTGCACAGAACAAAATTGACAGAGCGAGATGCAATGGGTTTGCATATATATCGAATTAGGACGGTGGCGTAGTATGTGGAGATCGTTGGCACGATGGGCTTCGGTGTTTGATGGTTCAATGCTCGGTGAAGAAGTGAACATTTTTATATGTTTTTTTTTTTTTGTTTTTTTTTTTGATTTGACATTTATACCAATTATTTTGCTGCAAGGGTATACAAACTTCGGCAGAGCCGAAGTTAGCTTCTTTGATATTTTTTTATATAAATATATATATTATCATTCTTATTCAAACCAGCGGTGATCAGCGATTGAGTACATATGTAAATGATTTTCGTGTTGCAAATATCTTTGTGAATTTCGTTTTTCTTTTCTTTTTTTCTTTTTGTGTTATATACACTAGTCGGCATAATTATTTTGACAAAAAAAAAAAAAAAAACACTTTTTCAATAACTTTTATTTGGTTTGACAAAACAAAATTAAATTTTTTCTACTATAACTTATTAATTTTATGAACTTAAAAAACAATTCCATTTGTAACTTTACGTAAGTAGCTTTTTAGTTATAAATTAAACAAATTTTTGGGCCTTGGCATAAGTATTTTGACAGGGAAAATAAACTAACAAATGAAGCAAGCAAGTCGTCCCTGCCGACATTGTGTATACCCTGTACCAACTAGTTATTATATTAAATGAAGTCAAACACCCTCGGCAATTAATTTCATAAAAAAATTTCCTTAACATGCTGCAACAGTGAACGCATGCTATCTCGCTCACTCTTACCAGCCAATGTCGCCCTAAGCGCTTCAGTACAAAACGCATTAACGTATATCTCCAATATTTATTGTCCGATTTCGGCTGAAATTGGTCAGATGATGCATATTAGCCACATTATTAGGTGTACCAAATAAGAATCTGATTCTTTAAAAACTGCTCTAATAATTAGTTTTTTTTCTGAATTGCGGGGGCGGAAGTGGGCGTGGCAAAAATTTTAAACTCTCTTGATCTGCGTGGTCACTAGGCAAATGATCGAACAACCTCAAAATCGCAATCAATTCAAAACAAAATTCCCTTTCACATGCAGCAGCAGCGAACGCATGCTATCTCGCTCTTCCTTATCTGCCAATGCCGCCTTGGCATTTCAGTACAAAACGGATATAGCCATATCTCCGATGTTTATTGTCCGATTTCAACAAAATTTGGTCAGCTGGTCCAGTTTGGGTATATAATTAGGTGTACCAAGTAAGAATACGATATCTTGACAGCAGCCCTAGTTATCGTTTTTTTTTTCAATTGCGGGGGCGGAAGTGGGCGTGGCTAAAATTTGAAACAAACTTGACCTGCTTTGGCATTAGACGGATGCTCACACCAAATTTGGTAGCTCTAGCTCTTATAGTCTCTGAGATCGAGTGTCTCATACGGACAGACGGACAGACGGACAGACGGACAGACGGACATGTCTCAATCGACTCGGCTGTTGATGCTGATCAAGAATATATATACTTTATGGGGTCGGAAACGCTTCCTTCTGCCTGTTACATACATTTTAGCGACTTTAATATACCCTTTTACCCTATGGGTACAGGGTATAAAAATTTTCACTTCTTCACCGAGCGAGCATTGAACCATCAAACACCGAGCCCATAGTGGCACCGATCTCTACATACTACGCCACCGTTCTTTCCTAGCTGACGTAAGCTAGGGCTTGCATCTCGCTCTTTCAATTTCGTTTTGTGTAAGAACACAACACAAATATTTCTGTCTCTCTCTCACACCGCGTGGTGGTTGAATTTTTGCATATGTATGTGAGCATTAAAATACATACATTTAATTTCTATCAAATCTGATTATTGATTTGTAACCTTAATAATTTTCCGATTTAGTTCAAACTTGGTGTATAGTGGTATGGATACAAATTAAATTTGGATGCAACAACAAAAAAACAATAATTTTATATATTTCTTGTTTGGTGCCGCGCGGATTCGAACTCGGGTCTTTTGTGTTTGTACGGCAGATTTCTTGGAATTTGTTTTTGTTTCTTTGCTGCCAAAGAAAATTGCTTATTTTACTCGAGGTACCTCCACGTTTTAGTTAATAGCTCCGGTGATAATTATCCGATCCGACTAATTTTCAAACTCACCATACTTGATTGATCAAGGAACTTAACTTTTTATGTTTCAACCATGTAGTTTGAAATTTGAGGCTGTCATCGTGATTCAAACAGACAGACGGACAGACGGACAGACGGACATGTCTCAATCGACTCGTCTATTGATGCTGAAGAATATATAGGATACTGGAGTTACTAGATTGAACTGGCCTCCTCAAAATCCAGATCTTAACATCATTGAAAACGTCTGGAAAACGAGACCTCTTTTGAAACGAAAAAGAGCAGTTTCGTTACGCAAAAGTAGAGAAGAAACCATTTCTGGGGTCACTTTCCTTTGGAAAGAGATTTCTCCAGAAATCTTTAAAAATTTGGTAGATTCGGGACCCCGTGGTCTTCAAAAAGTAATTGAAACCAAAGGAGGTTACACTTTTTATTAAATTAAAATCACTTTTCATATTTTCTTTAACTTAATCTTTTGTTTTTTTGTTAGTTTATTCCCTGTCAAAATACTTATGCCAAGGCCCAAAAATTTGTTTAATTTATTACTAACAAGCTACTTACGTAAAGTTACAAATGGAATTGTTTTTAAGTTCATAAAATTAATAAGTTATAGTAGAAAAAATTTAATTTTGTTTTATCAAACCAAATAAAAGTTATTGAAGAAATTGTTCATTTTTTTTTTTTGTCAAAGTAATTATGCCGACTAGTGTATATTTATGTATGTACTAGCGGTAATCAGCGATTGACGCCGCGTTCCAATACATAAATAATTTTCACGTTGCACAACACCTTCATTATATATTCATATTTTTTACATTTATTAGAAAAATTTTTTTATATAGCTTATGTACTCACTAGCAGTGATCAGCGATTGACGCCGCATTGAGTACATAAGCCATTTTTGTGTTGCACAAATTATTCATCTTCATTATTCTTTTTTTTTATACCCTTGCAGAGGGTATTATAAAATTGGTCAGATGTTTGTAACGCATAGAAATATACGTTTCCGACCCCATAAAGTATATATATTCTTGATCAGCATCAACAGCCGAGTCGATTCAGACATGTCCGTCTGTCCGTCCGTCCGTCTGTCTGTTTAGCCAGACGTTTTCGAGCTTAAATTTTAAGCTACATGGTTGAAACATGAAAAGTTAAGTTCCTCAATCGATGATGTAGGTTAAGTTTAAAAATTAGTCGGATCGGATGATTATCACCGGAGTTATTAACTAAAACGTGGAGGTACCTCGAGTAAAATAAGCAATTTTCTTTGACAGCAAAGAAACAAAACCAAATTTCAAGCAATCACGCACACACACACATATGCAAAAATTCGTCACCACGCGGTGTGTGAGAGAGACATAAACATTTGCGTTGTGTTGTTGCACAGAACAAAATTGACAGAGCGAGATGCCATGCGCTTGCTATATGTACATATATGTATGTCGAACTAGCTTAAGTGAGTTAAGTGAGGATGGTGGCGTAGTACGTAAAGATCGTTGGCACGATGGGCTTCGGTGTTTGATGGTTCAATACTCGGTGAAGAAGTGAAAATTTTTATATGTGTTTTTTTCTTTTTTGTTTTTTTTTTTGATTTTGTTAAACATTTATACCAATTATTTTGCTGCAAGGGTATACAAACTTCGGCAGAGCCGAAGTTAGCTTCTTTGATATTTTTTTTACACATTCATATACATATATTGTTCTTGTATGTGCCCATTTGCACATATTATTTATCAAGATTTGAAATTGTTGTGATTGTTTACTTGTCAATAGATATATATATAATTTTAGCATTTGGTATTAATTCTTTCATTTGCATTTGTTAATATTTTTTTCTTTATTTTTTTATACCCTTGCAAGGGTATATTAATTTTGGTCAGAAGTTTGCAACGCACAGAAGGAAGCGTTTCCGACTATATAAAGTATATATATTCTTGATCAGCACGACGAGCTGAGTTGATATAGACATGTCCGTCTGTCCGTCTGTCCGTCTGTCTGGATCAACAGCTTCTCCTCCGAGACCCTTAAAGCTACAGAGCTGAAATTTTGCACCCAGGCTTCTTCTTGCTGCAGGCATTGTATATCTCGGAATCATCCCGATCGGATGACTATATCATATAGCTCCCATAGGAACGATCGGTCAAGAATAGAATTAAACTTCAATAACTTTGTTGTTTTTCAATCAATTGTTACGAAATTTAGGGTTCCTAAGTTTAATACACCTTTAAACATATCCACCAAGTTTGATCAGAATCGGTTGACTATATCATATAGCTCCCATAGGAACGATCGGTCAAGAATATAATCTTAGAGCAATAACTTGGATGTTTTGAAAGCGATTGTGACGAAACTTGGTTTTCGGAAGTTTAGTATATATAGAAATGTCTGTGCTAAGTTTCAGACAAATCGGTCATCTATATGCTATAGCTCCCATAGGAACAATAGGGCCAAAGAAATTTTTTTTTTCGAAATACTTTTTTTTCTCATGCTACAAACATTTAATGTAGGTTTGACTTGTTTTATATGCTTTCTAATGATTTTGTTACATTATAAATGTGTATATATTTAAATTGTTAAATAATAGTTTGCAAGGGTATACGAACTTCGGCACGGCCGAAGTTAGCCCATCCTTCTAGTTTTTTTTTCTTTTTTGGCACTAAAATGATTCTTGTTTTCATTTCCAATTTGTTAATATATTTTCCTTTTTCTTTATTATTATTTTTTTTTTTTTTTGTTACTAAAATGATTTTTTGTCTTCATTTCCATTTTGTTAATACATTTTTCTTTTTCCTTTTTTTTTTTTTGTCACTAAATGATTTTTGTTCATTTTCACCACTTTTTTATACCCTTGCAAAAAGGGTATATTAATTTTGGTCAGAAGTTTGCAACGCATAGAAGGAAGCATCTCCGACTATATAAAGTATATATATTATTGATCACCACGACGAGCTGAGTTGATATAGCCATGTCCATCTGTCTGTTTGTCCGTCCGTCTGTCTGTCTGGATCAACAGCTTCTCCTCCGAAACCCTTAAAGCGACAGAGCTGAAATTTTGCACCCAGGCTTCTTTTTGCTGCAGGCATTGTATATCTCGGAATCATCCCGATCGGATGACTATATCATATAGCTCCCATAGGAACGATCGGTCAAGAATAGAATTAAACTTCAATAACTTTGTTGCTTTTCAATCAATTGTTACGAAATTTGGGGTTCATAAGTTTAATATACCTTTAAATATATCCACCAAGTTTGATCAGAATCGGTTGACTATATCATATAGCTCCCATAGGAACGATCGGTCAAGAATATAGTCTTAGAGCAATAACTTGGGTGTTTTGAAAGCGATTGTGACGAAACTTGGTTTTCGGAAGTTTAGTATATATAGAAATGTCTGTGCTAAGTTTCAGACAAATCGGTCATCTATATGCTATAGCTCCCATAGGAACAATCGGGCCAAAAAAATTTTTTTTTTTCGAAATACTTTTTTTCTCATGCTACAAACATTTAATGTAGGTTTGACTTGTTTTATATGCTTTCTAATGATTTTGTTACATTATAAATGTGTATATATTTAAATTGTCAAATAACAGTTTGTAAGGGTATACGAACTTCGGCACGGCCGAAGTTAGCCCATCCTTCTAGTTTTCACTGCCATTGGGTACTTACTTGTATCCTTGTTATAAATATTGCAAGTCTTAAAGGCATCGTATTGTCCGAATACCGAGCTGCGCCAGTTATGTCCTTGATTGTGAGGACCCTTGGAAGTATAGGGATTGTCCAATTATGATTTAATTTCCAGTATGGTGTTTATCCAATTATGGTTTAAGGTTTTAAATAAAAGTCAAACACGTCTGATTCCCTTGTGTCTAAATTATCAAGTGAGTTTATTTCATTTCGTTTAGTTATATGGAACCTTCGCAGAGGCTCTGGGTTAGTATGCGAGAATCTTCTGAATCGGCATATTCTCATATTCTTATAGTATGTTGCCTACGCGGAGGCTTTTGGTTAGTACCAGGAAAATATTATGTATGTATATGTGGATTACGTGTAATATTCCCTGTATGTGAAACCTGCTGTATCGGCATTCTGCCGGATGTTGATTGTGTGACAAGCAGAGAAAAAGGTCGCGACGTCGAGTCCGAGCAGAGGTCATAAATGTTCGAGTTTGTTGGCAGAGGGACGCACAAGCAACTGCGGGAGGGGAAAAAGAAAAAAAAGGTCGAGATCGCGAGCTCGAGTTTGTAGGTAGAGGGACGCACAAGCAACTGAGGGACGCACAAGCAACGATCGCGAGCTCGAGTTTGTGTGCAGAGGGACGCACAAGTTAATGCGGGAGGGGAAAAAGGAGGTCCCAACCCATTGGTTGTGGGTAATCTATTATGATTTAAAATTTGCTATCATCTGGCAATATGCCAGAGTCGGCGCATTTGTGACCCAGATATGTCACTTCGTGACGAAAAAATGAACATTTATCTGGATGCAATTTTAGATTGTATTTTCGGCAGATCTGAAAAACATCTTCAAGATTCTTCAACATGTGTTTTTCTGAACAACCCAATACAACTAAGTCATCCATATATAAAAATGCTTGGGACGGTTCAAGTCCCGAAAAAGCTATTGTCATCATTCTTTGGAATGAGTTGGGTGCTATTTTTAAACCGAATGGTAATCTTTTAAATCTGTATGATCCCTTATCATTTGAGAAAGAAGTTAAATCTCTTGACTCTTCTTCTAACTCTATTTGGTGGAATCCTGATGTAAGATCTAAACATGAAAAATATTTAGCTCTACCTAATTGATCTAAAATATCGTCTCTTCTTGGCAAAGGAAATTTATCAGCGACCAATTTTTTATTTAAATTTCTGTAATCTACCACTAATCTCCATCTTTTATTCTCATTCCCTGGTAGGGATTTTTTGGGTACTAACAGTATTGGACTGTTGTACTCCGAAGCCGAGGGTTCTATTATATCGTCGATCCTGGCAGGATCGCCATGTAATGTAACGACTGGTTCGTAGAGACGCGATTGAGACGCGGCGCCGATAGTAAGGCGACTTTTAAATAAGGAGACAAGCAGATAGGTTTTTGATATTCGCAGTTGGGTGCGATTAGCCTGACTGACCTCGTAGGGTCGAGGCCGCTTTATTTATACTGTTTCTTATGGTCTAGTTTACATAGATTGCTTATTCTAAGAAATAGTTTACCAATGCAAGTATGCTTGCATTGCATATGTCAAATAGTGTAATATGATGCCAATGCATATGCACTTGCACCGCGTGTCTTCTTAAGTGGTTTAATAAGTGGTTTAAGATGTGGTGACCTGTGTATACACTATATGATCACTACACCTTTATTTGTTGTACATTCCGACGTTTGTGGTCCGATAACACCGTCTACACTAGATGGTAAAAATTATTATGTAATTTTTCCTGATCAATATAGACACTATTGTGTTACATATTTGTTATCCCATAAATCTGATGTCTTCTCTCTTTTTAAAGATTTTGTTGCAAAGAGTGAATGCCACTTTAGTTTGAGAGTTGCCAATTTGTATATTGATAATGGTATTTGTGAAATGAGTATTTGTCAAATGATATGAGAGAATTTTGTGTAGAAAAAGGAATAAGCTATCATTTGACAGTGCCACATACTCCGCAGCAAAACGGCATTTCAGAGCGCATGATAAGAACATTGACTGAAAAAGGTCGCTCAATAATACAGGGATCAGAAATGAATAAAAGTTTTTGGGGAGAAGCCATTTTAACTGCAAGTTATTTGGTAAATAGAACTCCAATTAGGGCACTTGAAAATAATAAAACCCCTTAGGAAATGTGGCACAATAAAAAGCCAAACTTGAGGCATTTAAAAGTGTTTGGTTCAGTTGCGTATGTTCATCAAAAATAAAGGAAAAGAAAGTTTGATGATAAATCATCTAAAGCAGTGCTAGTTGGCTATAAACCCAATGGTTATCGACTTTGGGATTTTACAACAAGCAAGTTCTTGGTTGCAAGAGATGTAATAGTTGATGAAACAAAAATGAATCGTAAACAATCTGATATCCTGTACGATACTAAGCATTTCGAGAGTATTGATCAGTGTGATATCCTGAATGAAAGTAAGGATTGTGAGAATGCAGACCGATATGATGTCCTGAATGAGAGTAAGGATCATGGTCAATGTGGCATCCTGAATGAGAGTAACGATCATGATCAATGTGGCATCCTGAATGACAGTAAGGATCGTGGTTCATGTGGCATCCTGAATGACAGTAAGGATCGTGGTTCATGTGGCATCCTGAATGAGAGTAAGGATAATAATAAAAATTCAAATTCTTTAAGTTTAGACCAACTTGATATCCTGAATGAGAGTACGGATAAGATAAATAGTGAACTGAATATTAATGGTAATGACAGTATCCGGAATGAGAGTACGGAAATCTCGAATAATTGTGAATTAGATGATCAGTCTAAAGATGTATCAGTTGGAGCTAACTTTAGTGATGAGCATAGTGGTATCAGACTTAAGAATAAGCCATTGCAGTCGTACAGATTTTTAAACAGTTATTTATTGAATGCACAGAACCTTCACAATAGTGTTCCCTTATCTTTTGATGAAATCAAGAATAGACAGGATAAAGCAAACTGGGAAATAGCTATACAAGAAGGACTATAGTGGATAAACCAGGGGATAAGAACTTAGTTGATAGCAAGTGAATATTTTCATTTTGGAAATCCAACCAAATATAAAGCGAGACTAGTAGCTCGAGGCTTTACTCAGGAATACATGCTTGATTACGATGAAACCTTTGCCCCAGTGGCACGAATTTCTAGCTTGCGACTTATCTTAGCTCTGTCAAACCAATTTAATTTACAAGTTCATCAAATGGATGTTAAAAGTGCGTTTTTGAATTGTGAATTGAAGGAGGAAATTTTTAAGTGTATTCCTCGAGGTTTATCATATGGAAATGATAAAGCGTGTAAATTAAATAAAGCTCTGTATGGTTTAAAACAAGCAGCTAGATGTTGGTTTGAGGTGTCTGAAAGAGCACTGATGAAAATTGGTTTCATCAGTTCAAAAGTTTACCCCTGCATATATATTTATGAAAATGGCCATGACTCGAAAAATGTATAAGTTTTACTTTATGTAGATGATGTTGTTATAGCAACGGAAAACACAGAGACTTTATAAAAATTCAAATCATACTTAATGGATAATTTTAAAATGACAGATTTGATGGAAATAAAATTCTTTTTAGGAATTAAAATCGACAGGAATGCCGAGAGGTTAATCCTTAGTCAATCAGCATATATAAAGAATGTCTTAAATAAATTAAATATGCATGATTGCAAACCAGTGAGTAAACCACTCACAAATAACCTTGATTATGAAGCTCTGAATTCAGAGGAGGGATGTGATAGTCCTTGTAGAAGTTTAATCGGTTGCCTAATGTACATTATGTTGTGTACACGTCCTGATCTATGTACATCACTGAGCATTTTAAGTAGATATACCAATAGAAATAACAAAGAGCTATGGCAATGCCTCAAGCGAGTTCTTCGATATCTTAAAGGAACTATTATGTTAGAAATTCAAATATTGTAAATGTTATTGTTGGATATACTGATTCAGATTGGGCAGGTAGTCAGAGTGATAGAAGGAGTACCACTGGATATTTATTTAAGGTTTTTGACTCAAATCTCATTTGTTGGAACAGTAGAAAACAAAATTCAGTAGCAGCTTCATCTACAGAAGCAGAATATATGGCTCTCTTTGAAGCAGTAAGAGAAGCATTATGGATTAAATCATTGATGCAAGGAATAAAGTTTGATATTAATGAACCAATTAAAATTTATGAAGACAACCAAGGTTGTAACAGTATAGCAAATAACCCAACATGCCACAAACGATCGAAGCATATTGACATAAAGTACCATTTTTCTCGTGAACAAATTGCTAATAGAATAATTTTTGTCGAGTATATTCCTACAGATAATCAATTGGCTGACCTGATGACCAAACCTTTAGCAGCACCTAGATTCCTGAGCCTAAGAAATGAAGTGAGCCTCGTTGCTGACAACTACTAATTTTGAAGTTTAATGCTGATGATTGATTAACCACTGTAGATTACATTAATTCTATTTACTTTATTAACTTTAATTTTTTTTTGTTCTGTTAAATATTTTTTTTGTTGTACCATATTGAAGTTGGTACTATAATATTTTTTGATTGGTTTGATTGGGGTTTTTCTGGGTTTCCCCAATCCATAGCAACAAATGTTGGACCATGACGTTGTTATTTCTTCCCAGAAGGCACAGCACATAAAATTAGGAGTTTAATTTTTTTTTTTAATGAATTTTTGATTAATGAATATTTTGTAACTCATGTAATGTAATTTTTTTTTTATTTTATTTTTATTTAATTTTTTTTTTTTCTTCGATGTTTCTTTTGAGGAGGTGTGTTGAAAGTATATGAATATAATGTATAATTTATGCTCAATAGAGTTCCACATCTATAATATGAAATAGTTCCATCTCTAAATTATGGA
>JAECWY010000970.1:0-33710 GCA_018151275.1 Drosophila prosaltans | reverse complement strand
ATTTTTCACTTCTTCACCGAGCATTAAACCATCAAACACCGAAGCCCATCGTGCCAACGATCTCCACATACTACGCCACAGTCCTAATTCGATATATATGCAAACCCATTGCATCTCGCTCTGTCAATTTTGTTCTGTGCAACAACACAACGCAAATGTTTCTGTCTCTCTCACACACCGCGTGGTGACGAATTTTTGCATATGTGTGTGTGTGCGTGATTGCTTGGAATTTGTTTTTGTTTCTTTGCTGCCAAAGAAAATTGCTTATTTTACTCGAGGTACCTCCATGTTTTAGTTAATAACTCCGGTGATAATTATCCGATCCGACTAATTTTTAAACTTGATCTGGATGATCGATTAAGGAACTTAACTTTTCATGTTTCAACCATGTAGCTTAAAATTTAAGTTCGAAAACGCATGGCTAAACAGACAGACGGACGGACGGACAGACGGACATGTCTCAATCGACTCGGCTGTTGATGCTGATCAAGAATATATATACTTTATGGGGTCGGAAACGTATATTTCTATGCGTTACAAACATCTGACCAATTTTATAATACCCTCTGCAAGGGTATAAAAAGAATTGCAAAAAAGATTAACATACATCTTTCAATAAATCATATGTAGATGATAAAAAAGTGGATTTATGATTCTTTGGCAGATTTCTTTGACCTGTTATATAAGGGTCTGATCTCAAAAGAAGTGTATTAATCAAATCTGTATTTGTCAGTATACGAGACATACGAGACTCTGCGGCTTCCTCTGAGAGCTCTACAATCGAAACCAAAGCGTGCCCTATTACCTTTGGAGCATGAATTAATATTTTATGCACTGTTGCTGGAAGATAGTACCATGGATACATTTCGATTAATTTATTTGCCGTGTCCAGTGCGTATTTTTCGAACTTTTTATACCCTTGCAGAGGGTATTATAAAATTGGTCAGATGTTTGTAACGCATAGAAATATACGTTTCCGACCCCATAAAGTATATATATTCTTGATTAGCATCAATAGCCGAGTCGATTTTGACATGTCCGTCTGTCTGTTTCTATCAAGTTTTAGAAAGTAAAATTTTAAGCTACATAGTTGAAACATGAAAAGTTAAGTTCCTCAATCCTTTGTGTATGTAGAGTTTAAAAATTAGTCGGATCGGATAATTATCACCGGAGCTATTAACTAAAACGTGGAGGTACCTCGAGTAAAATAAGCAATTTTCTTTGGCAGCAAAGAAACAAAAACAAATTCCAAGAAATCTACCGTACAAACACAAAAGACCCGAGTTCGAATCCGCGCGGCACCAAATAAGAAATATTTAAAATTATTGTTTTTTGTTGTTGCATCTAAATTCAATTTTTACCCATACACCCTACACCAAGTTTGAACAAGATCGGATAATTTTTAAGGTTACAAATCAATAATCAATTTGATAGAAATTAAATGTATTTTAATGCTCACGCACACACATACATACATATGCAAAAATTCAACCACCACGCGGTGTGTGAGAGAGACAGAAATATTTTAGTTGTGTTCTTACACAGAACGAAATTGAAAGAGCGAGATGCAATGGGTTTGCATATATGTCGAATTAGCTTACGTTAGTTTAGTAAGGACGGTGGCGTAGTGTGTAGAGATCAATGGCACGATATGTTCTCTTTATTTGATGGTTCAATGCCCGGTGAAGAAGTGAAAATTTTTAGATGTGTTTTTTTTTTTTTTGTTTTTTTTTTTGATGTTGTTAAACATTTATACCAATTATTTTGCTGCAAGGGTATACAAACTTCGGCAGAGCCGAAGTTAGCTTCTTTGATATTTTACATTAATTTTGTAGCCTGATGCTAAGGCTTGCAATATCGTAGCGCATCGAGCTATCACTTCTTCATCAATGCCTGTAATCTGAGATGCTAAGCTTGGGTTACTGAAAAATTTCCTGGTAGTATTTCCATCATTGGATATTCCTTTGCCTCCATCCTTTGGCTTATCGACAAGTAACCCCATTTTCTCGCGAAACTCCGCTTGAATTTGATTTTTTCTCTCTAACACATTAGATTTGAGTTCTGCCGATCGTACTTGCCAAAGCTTTACATCCAGTTTATACGAAATGTGCAAGAAATACTCAAAGAACCGGATTTATGAATGAAGTGGTGATAACCCGAATTCAAAATACTTCTCTTGCACATCTCTTCCAACACATTCGTCAATATTGTTCATCTCTGTGGGCTTTGCTCCACATATAAAGCATTTCATCGAGGATGTCTTGCTTAACGCGTTGCATAATTGAAGGGAGTGCTTTACAGAAAATGTTGTATTGCAAATTTCATGTTCAGTTATCCTTAAGTCTGCTTTTTTCTCCTTGAAGTACAGCTCTTCTTCAACGGAAAGTGCGGCGGTCTCCTTTTTAAATTGAAGTCTGATTGGTCTACAATATCGGGTGGACGATGGCCTGGGATTTTTCCATATTATTTTAGAGTCGATTACAAGCTGAAGTGAGACGTACGATGTCACAAATAAACTTTTCTCGTCATCAATACAATTGGGAAACTTTTGCTTATACTCGCTGTGACCAGTGCTGCCATCGAATCTCCATTTTCCAATTCCGCTACCAGTAGGCTTCAGGACAATAACTTCTTTAGTTTTGTAATGTAAAATTGTTAGTACCGTAATGATGAGCGTTCGTATGGGTGCGCGTTCTATTACCGAGGCTTATACCTTGTACGAGCGATTGGTGTGAGTTGTTTTCTATTATAAGAAAGATGTTAAATACGCAATAGATAGATCAATGGGATTCAGATTCCAGCTAGCAAAAACAGCCTGTGGGGGGGTTCGGAATAACCTATAGATGCGAGAAGTTTCACCATATCTTGTCATGACACAAGTTTTCATACGTACTAACACACAAAACATAATTTATTATGAATCCCTTGCCTGGATATAGAATTGGGAGGGGATTAGTAAAAAGCTCGGACCACATAATTTTGCAGGCGCTTAGATGACGATTGCGCACCGCGTCTGTACCCACCCTACCATGAGCCTTATTGCGAAAAATATTGTAGACTCCCAAAAGGTTGTAGACTCAGTTATTCTACATTAAAGGAACTAAAGCAACACTTAAAAATTCATAATGCAATTCTTATTTATTTACAAACTTCAAAGTAGTATGCATGGTTATCAAAATTTTCCGTTTTGAAACGGTTCCAACACGGAACTAATTTCAACAAGTGATTTTGAATATATTCTAAATGATTGGTTTTATGTGATTATTATCATGATTGTAAGAATTAATAAGAAAAATTTGAATATGAGAATGAAAGAATTTATGTACTTGTACATGGTCAATACGCAAATGCTCACGCGTTTTGAAATCAATAAAGCAAAAAGAATATAAAATTGGTTACGATACACTTACAGCTTTTCAAAGTATCCCACGCCAAAAGATCTTTCATTGTGTAGTTGTTGCTGTTGAATATAGATATATAATCGAATTCCCAAAAATAACTAGAGCATCTGTGAGCATTGATAATGTACTCATGATTACACTGTAAAATTAAATACGAATTAAATTAAAGATATAAAAAAAAATAAACGAAACTGATATCAAATTGCCTTGCTGTTGGTGTTTTATAAAACGGAGTAAAATACTCAAACACAAACAAGGGAATTCAATGCAGTTAATTAACTTCAAATTTTAACACTACGATACGCTAATTCGGGAATTAAAGTGAACTATAGGCACTAATTTCCGACACTTCCATGGCTGCGACTGAAAATTGCAGACACCAATACATGGCTATAAGTTTGCCATATATGAAACTCCTGAATGTGAGTCATGATCCTGATGACTCGGATGATTTTCATCAAAAAAAACGTTTTAAATCCTTTGGTGGAATTATTTCCTGTACATCTGTGGTTTTTTATTGCTGTACGGGTATAAATATTTTCTTCAGTTTGATTTCCTTTATTGCTCTTGTCTTGGACTTGTGCTTTTGCTTGTGCATTTGCTTCTCCTCCACGTGTTTGTCGAAATGTTTAAAGGTTAACTAACCTTTAAGTGTCGAAGGTCATTCGCATGTACATAATTATTCAAAGACTTCTGATACCGATCATACTGGATAAGCTAATATAAAAAATCCTGATTACACATATATATTTTCACTGATTGAAATTTATTTACCACGAAATAATTCTCTACCAAGCTAAGGTAGGTTGAAATTCTGGGTGCACGATCTCCTTAAATCAGGTCAATTGGAACTATTAAGTTAAGACTGCGTCTGACACGCTGTGGTCTTACTTTGTGGCGGCTAAGTAGCTCTGCCTTTGCAGTTTAACAAAATTTTACCAGCGTTAAAGCTGTAGAATAAAAATGATTTAGAATGTACTATGCAATAATGGAAGCATTATTGCCGGAAAACTTCGCCAAAGTAAATTAAAGTTCACACACGAATCTTTGGGGTTAGGATGCACTCCCCTTTTAAGTAACTGACGAAGAACTTAATAAGTCCGAACACTTTGACTTCACGTGGAGGAAAGAAAGAATTATTTTTCCAAAACCACGTTGACGCCAATTTTCTTAATTATCTTTTCTCTTTAAGCTTCTACACGGCTGCATGCACAAAAAAATCGATAACGCATATTGATCTAATTTGAGCAGAGTTGCCAGATCGATAATGATACTAATCAGCTGGACAAGTTACTTAGATATTCCTCACACTAACACTTTTTAACGATTTTTCCTTTTTTTTGAAATAATCTTGTTCATTACAGTTTTTAGCCATTCAGATTGGTATTGTACAACTGAATTCTTTTTTTTTTTTATTAAATCAAGGAGGCAACTTTCTTTTTGCAAATGTATTGAATGCATTTCTTATGGTCAATCGTATTGACTTCGTAGCCTTTGCTTATTATGTTAAGTTGCAGCAAATTAACTATGCCTACCATTTTTCCGGCATTCGTGCCCTTTTCTTGGCACCAAAGATCAAAAATGTGCATGCGTGAAAACACACTGTTATAAGATACTCCTACACAATCAAAATAAAATGTGCAAAACAAATAAAAGTTAGTAAATTAAACTTAACATGAAAAAAAATGTACAAACACAAACGATGAAGACGAAAACGAAAGCAACAACACAAAGATCGACTGATTGTGTAGAATATTTTTCTATGAAAATAAAAAAGACCACTTTAGTTCACTTATAAATATAAGCAAATCAGCAACTATCAGCAACTAAACTTTTCACGTTTATTACCTTAAAACATTGACAAATACAGTGATGGCACTCTCAAAGGGGGCATCCGGGGGCAACACAACTAAAACTTTAGATAAACATAAAATAGACGTACACAAAATACACAAAAAAGGTTAAGTCGCTCAAAAATCCACAAAAATGCATTTATTAATTAAATTAATCTTTAAATAAACATTTATTAAAGTAAATACTTTCAATGACAAAATCCATTTAAAACTATTAATATCGGACCACTTTATCGAACATTTGATCACTTTGAAGTGCGAATTTGCAATGCCAAAGAGCAAACAAAGCGAGCAAGTTCATTCTTGCAAGGCTATTTTTAGAAGTTTCCGTTGGGTTTCCATAAAAAACGGTTTGGCGTTTCGAAGTGTAGACATTTTAGAGACAATTTGTTTACTTTTAGTTTAAGTATTTTGTGATGATATTTTTGATTTTTGGCCTATGGACGCAACCACTGTGCACTGGTTACATCGATGGAGTCAGTTTCAGTTGTATCCAAAATCCAGCGTATAGAGCGTCTGATGTAATATGTCTTTAAAGTGTAAATTATACCCTGATCTATTGGCTGCAGAAGCGATGTTGTATTAGGTGGAAGAAATTTTATTTTGATATTCGGATGGGTTAAATCTTTTGGATGTCCTGGGCCATTGTCCAATAATAATAGTGCTTTAAAGTGTAAATTCTTTTTTTTTTTTAGATATTTTCCAACCTCAGGTACAATTCAAGAACCAGTCTTTAAATAATTCTGCAGTTACCCAAGCTTTGGCATTTGCTTTCCAGTGAACGGGTAATTTGCTCTTGTCTATCCCTTTAAACGCACGGGGATTGAAAGACTTATAAACAAGCATTGGTTTTGCTTGAAAGTCGCCTAATGCATTACTACACAGCAAAAGTGTAAAACGATCTTTTTGTGCCTTAGAGCCGGGAGCTGCTTTTTCATTCTTTGATAAAAAAGTTCGACTTGTCATTTTTTCCAGCAAAGTCCAGTCTCATCCGCATTGAAAACTTGGTCGGGCAGGAATACCTCTTCTTTAATGAACCCCTGAATCTCTTCTGGGTACGTGGTAGCAGCTCCATCATCGGCCAATGCCGCTTCGCCCTTAAATTTGAGGCTATGAATGGAGAACCTTTTTTTAAATTTCTCGAACCATCCATTACTGAATGATCCGCTGGCTTAAAGGGATCTCTTTTTCTTAGCTATCGTCAATCCAAATGCTAAGTGCTCTTTCCATTTTTTCCAAAATTGCTGCACGTGCTCTACTGGTATATTTTGTAGATATGGATGACACAATGCTTCCCGCACTGCGTATTTCAGTTTCACTCTTTTTGATAGTGCGAACTGTTGCCTCATTTAAATCAAGGCTTCTTGCAATTTCCGTGGAGGTTTGCCCATTGCACGTTGGGCCAGATTCACTTTTTTTTGGCATAAACTACATTTCAAATGCTAGAGAGCTAAAATTTGGCAAGCACATAAGTCAGATCAAAATAGAATTTTGAATTTTTTTTTGGAATATACCACGTTTTTACCGCTATCCGCCCAAAATTGTAAAAATTACCTCATTTGCATACTTTTAGGGCTTTATTTTTAAAAATTTTTAAGCCTTTTTTTAGTAAACAGCATGTATAAAATAATTAAAGGATGTCTACACAATTTATTTTTTTCAAGCAACGCTTCAAATCTTCAGACTTAAAGCTGAAAATGCCCCAATAACCAATAACTGCGCATTTTAGAATGGAAAATTTCTTAATATATTTAAGTATAAACACACAAAAAATAGTATAATATACCATTAAGTTATATAAAAAACATGAACATTAATCTGAGTATTCGACCTCCATATCCAGGGAAATGTCACTGTTTTCGTGATCAGTATCCAAGTCGCTATCATCGCTGCTTGAGAAATTTTCTTTGTTATTGTTATTAACATTTGGTGCTTCTAAAAGTTCAATAACTTCCTTTGGTAGTGGGTTTTTCTTATTTTGAGCTAATCTTTTGTTAATATTAATGCTTGAAAGAAAAGGGTCAGATGAATCCATTGATCTATTGAACACATCCGTTATGTTATTGATACGAGAATTCCGTCTTGCATATGATCGTCTATCACGTTTATAAAGTTTGTTGCGCGCTTCAGATGCATTTTCCCCAAAGCAACCAATAGGTAATACTGATGACGCCATTATCTGCGAACCGTGAACCAAAACTTTATGGACAGTTGCTGACATTGGGTACCAAGAATAATTCTCCATATAGTTTGACGCAGTTTCTTGGCAGAATTGGCTGAATTTGGTAATATTTATGCGGAATTCACACGAAATAGTTATCAAAATGATGTAGAATCGGTGTAGAATATTATAGTCTAATCCCAATATTAATGAAAGTTGCCTTGTGTTTTTGAATGCTCTTCTTGCGGTATTGCCGTCATTTGTATTTCCACTTCCATTTGCTCTTGGTTGATCCACGTGTAAGCCCAATTCTCTCCAAAATAATTTTTATCCCTTACTTGCCACTTTTGAAGGTGTAATTTATATGAGATGTGAAGTATGAATTCAAAAAATCTTATCCATGCATGTAAGGGACTGATGCCGTGTTGAAGATTTTCAGATTTAGACGCATAGCTTGAGAATTCACTGGTTGCCATGAAATCCTTTGGACTTGCTCCACAAATAGGACATACTTGATTAGATTTGGTTCCCGTTAGCACATGTAACACCTTACCGTCTATCAGTGTCAAATGGAGATCAAAAGTGACTGTAAGTTTTCGATCAATTGAGAAATTGTAACTGAAAGCTGTTAGGTTTTTTATTTGTGATTCCAAATCAGCCTGCTCTGCAAGAATAAGAGCTTTGCTCTCCTTAGCAAACTCAAGCTTTAGGGGCCTGCAAAATCTTACGGATTGCGGAGTTGGATTTATCCATAGAGGCGTCCCAAAATCGTCCGTTAACTTTAGTGGAATAACACTCGTAACAAATAAACAATCGTCGTTGGCATCGTTTTTTTCACCAAGAAATCTCTGCTTATACGTACTTTGCCCCGTAGAGCCGTCAAATCCATAACTCGCAATGAGTTTTATATCTTTTATATTTCTATATTTCTGAAATACCTCCTCTTGCATAAGGATAATTCGACTAGCCGTGTGATTTAGCAAATTTTGGAGAGATACTTGGGCTCTGGTTTCCGTAACATTGACTCCCATGGGCCTACACTCCAACTTAGCTTCCCTTGCCTTGTTATAGGATGGATAAATGTTGGAAAATTGGATTTTGTTAAAAGCTCTCATGTTGTTGTATTGTGCTTTGGTTAGGGAGTTGTCAATCAAAAACGCAAGAACTTGAATTGGTGTGACTGGTACTGGCTCCGAAACTGACAATTTTTGCTTAATCTCACTTAATCCATTTAAAGAAGAGACAATATTCTTTAATACAGAAGCAGTATTGGTCTCTTTGGCTTTTTTAGCTGACATAAAGCTGCATGCACAAGAAGGTTTGTATTATTTCCTTCCTTATCGGCAAGTTCTACCGCCCTTTTTCTTTTCAGCCGTGATCCTGCATCATTAAACGGCAGTCGTGGTCGTCCCATTCGGTTGGATAAGTCTTGGTCTTGGTCGACACTCATAATTTTGGCAAGCCAACTTGAATGCTTATTTTTAAAAGTACCAATTGTACGATGGCATTTTTGTAAATTTTTCGTTACTTATAGGTGAAAACTCCTTATTTTCCTTGATATTTCAGCTTTCATTTCATTTGTTGCATTATTTCCTCGTAATTGGCCAATAATCCAGTCAATAACTGCTTTTTCATTTCGCTTTTTTTTCAATCCATACTTCAAGAAGTGCAGCATGGCTAACCTTAAAATTGGCTTAAAATGCAAAATATCGAGAGAATGGGCAAAAATGGGCAAAAACAGTTAATCACACGTTCAAGGTTGAACCTTAGAGTAAACATTTGCATAATTACTTTTGGCACAAATTGGCAGAAATTATTTTTTTTACTCCCAAATAGACGAAGACTTTCACTAGATTTATTCTAAAATAAGACATTACAAACACAGCTCACAACTACAACATTGATAGCATACTTTAAAAACATTTATAATAATAAATTTTTCATACCTTGACCTTTATTTTTCCATTTTGTAAGCAAAAATTTGGATAGAAGGTGTGGCTGCAGCAAAAGCTCAAAATTAAGTGATCATTTTCGTCAATTTTGACACAACAAACAGCTGATCAAACATCTGACTTTGAAGGGCTGCCAAAAATGCAGGGTTGCACATAAAATTTTTTAAAATTTTGTTTTGATGTACCCAATGTATGCCCTCTTCAAATATCAAGTCAAATTTTTTATTTGGCATTACAAAATTTTCCTACTTTATGCCAAAAAAAGGGAAATCTGGCCCAATGTGCATTGGGGGACATCGTTGTTTTTCCTCGGCGTTTTCCTTAGGGTTATGCAACGGAAAGTTTTTAATCGATGCCTGAAGGTATACAACGATTTTTGTGGCTTCTCCAATTGGATGGACAGTCACAGCACACTTACGAATCTCGCTGAGCAAGAACAATATAATTGCCATAGCAATAGAATTTACATTCATTCAGTCGCTTACAGCTTATTTGACCCACCCAAGAAAACAAAATTGAATCAAGTATATCTTTTAAACGAAGAAAGGTAATAACAAAATTGAAACGCAGAATTGTCAGTTAATATAAGAACTAAAGAATACGTAATTCATTTATTTTAATTTATTTATTTTTGAAACGAAGTTTCTTATCACACGGTAGGGGCTAAGCCGAAAAAATTAAGACTAAAAAGTGTAACGACGCTTTTACCGTTACCAATTGTTTTGGCTTTTTTTTTATACCCTGTACCCATAGGGTAAAAGGGTATATTAAAGTCGCTAAAATGTATGTAACAGGCAGAAATATACATTTCTGACCCCATAAAGTATATATATTCTTGATCAGCATCACCAGCCGAGTCGAGCCATGTCCCTCTGTCCGTCCGTCTGTATGAACACCTAGATCTCAGAGACTATAAGAGCTAGAGCTACCAAATTTGGTGTGAACATCCGTCTAGTGTGTACACAGATCAAGTTTGTTTCAAATTTTTGCCACGCCCACTTCCGCCCCCGCAAATCGGGAAAACGTGTTACTAGAGCTGTATTGAAGATATCGCATTCTTACTTGACACACCTATTTATATACCCAAACTAGACCAGCTGACCAAATTTTGTCGAAATCGGACAATAAATATCGAAGATATACCTATATGAGTTTTGCACTGAATTGCCAAGGCGACATTGGCTGGCAAGAGTGAGCGAGACAGCATGCGTTCGCTGTTGCTGCATGTTAAAGAGAATTTTGCATGAAATTAATGGCGATTTCGAGGATATTCTATTTCATTTACTATAACTAGTTGGTACAGGGTATACTCAATGTCGGCAGGGACGACTTGCTTGCTTCATCTTTTTCTTTCGCATTGAACAGTGTACGAGTATGTAGACAGAGAGGGACGCACAAGCGAATTCGGAAGGGAAAAGAGGTAGCGGACTCGAGTTTGTGGGCAGAGGGACGCACAAGCAAACGCTGGAGGGAAAAGAGGTAGCAAGCTCGAGTTTGTGCGGAACGTGAAAGTAAATACGAGACGCTCAAGCAAAGTTTCTGTGATTGACAAAGGGTTATAAATGTGCGAGGCTGGGGTAAGAAGAAAAAAGGTCGCGATCGCGAGCTCAAAAATATGTGGCCGTCAGTGAAAAGTGCAACAATTTTTACTAGTGCATTTACTTGTGCGTCTCGCTGCCCACAAACTCGCACATATGTATATGTATGACCTCTGCTCGGATTCGCGATCCCGACCCTTTTTCTCTGCCCGGATGCTTGTAGAAGTAATAGCCGTAAACCTGAGTAGGTCCATATAGAGCCTGGTTGCGGGCAACAACAATCAAACGCGTTTTATTAGACTCGGTTCCTTAAAACTGCTGCCAAGATATGTATGTCAAAAACTTTTTAACCGATTTTGCTCAAATTTTCAAAATATCTTTATTATATAAAAACCTATCTGAACTAAAATAATTGTGATCGCTTTGTTGTTTTTTTAACTATATAGTCTTCAAAATGGGTCGATAAAGTGACTTTTTTCAAGACTGTATTCTGAATTCTTACAATTCAAATAAGGTTTGGTTTTTGCAATTCGGATCAACGTGGCATTTTGGTAGCATTTGAGCTACTTTTTTAAATGGTTTCCTGTTGGGTGGAGTATTTCGAAATATGTACATACATATGTATATTGTTTTCAAAAAGTAAACAAAAAAATTGTTTAAGTATTAATTAAAATATATTTTCTTTCAAAATTGCATGAAAAAAGCAGCTCTCACCCCCTTAATCGAAAGAAACTTCGTTTCATCTGGGTGTCCCATGACACCTCTTTTCTTTTTTTTTACAAAAAAGAGCAAAAACTAGAAAAAGTCGACATTTCAATGTGACAGCTTCTTTGACCCAGCATAAATAAAACTTTTATTTCTTGATATAAACCGTATCTGTTTAAAATTTATTGTTTGGCGTGTCTTCCATTTGTATCTAAGGTAGCTTTTATTCTATTTGACATCGATATATCTTCTGGACGTTGACGCGTACATTGCGCAGTACGTTCAAGTGGTCCAAGCGACACCAGGACAAAGCCTGTTACGCGCGAACCCTATCAGACAGCATGCAAAAACGAAGTCGCGTGGACAACGGACGACAACTAAAATAATAATTAAGACTGACTACTAGATAGATAATTTAAAATAGTAGTTTTTAGAATAGATATAGAGAACTCTGATCCGATTACAGAATAAAGGCGGTTGTAGTCGGAACAGAGAACTCGAAAAGGTTCATGCAAAGAATAGTTAGAAGTACAGCGTGTTTAAGTTAAAGGGACATAATTTCGGGTTAGTCTACAAGGTACAGATAGATTGACCTGATTAAGAAATTAGGACAATCTATTTGTCCATTTAGATGCTTATGAATAAACAAAGTACCAAGCATTACTCTACGATTAAGTAAGGAGGGAAGGTTAATTAGAAGCAGTCTCTTAGAATAGGAAGGCAAGTTAACATTTCGATCCCAGTTTAAACCACGAAGAGCAAAAATTAGAAACTGTTTTTGAACAGATTCAATTTTTACTTGGTGTGATCCATATTGTGGAGACCAAACATATGAGCCATACTCCAAAATGGGGCGGACCAGTGATATAAAAAGAGTCTTGATTGTGTAAGGATCGTCAAATTCTTTCGACCATCGCTTAACGAAATCAAGACAACTCATGGCTTTATTGACAGTGATATAAATATGACGAGTAAAAATTAATTTGTGGTACAACCAAATCATTAATCTCGTTCAAACGTTCAAGTGGGGTATTATTGAGATAATACACCACTAATTGGAAAGAGGATCTATGAAAGGACATGACATTACATTTTGAAACATTAAGGTTTAATAATTTAATTTCACACCAAGTTTGAAAGTTATTAAGATCGACTTGAAGCAGACGTGGAGAGCTTAAGTCTTTAAAACTAATACAAAGTTTAACATCATCAGCGCCCATTAGCGCGCGAGATTGAGTTACAACTGACGGAAGGTCATTAATGAAAAGCGTAAAAAGCAGTGGTCCTAGATAGCTACCTTGTGGCACCCCCGAGGTCACATTGATGGTCTTCGAAAGATAAGTTTTAAATAAAACTTTTTGTGTACGGTTATTAAGATATTGAGAAATCCAATTAAGCAGAAGGCTTGGAATCCCAAGTTCGTTCAGCTTGAACAAAAGCAGTGTATGATTGACAGAATCAAAAAGCCTTACTGAAGTCAGTATAAATGACATCAGTTTGCAATGCATTCCTGAATCCTTTGATCGCTAAAGAAGTACACTCTAAAAGGTTAGTGGTAGTAGATCTACGTTTCATAAACCCATGTTGAGAAGATGTAAGAATAGAACTACAGTTGAGAAGGTGTAACTTTGTCAAATGCCTTCGGAATAGCAGACAATTTGAAAATACCCCTATAATTTGAAGCTACGGATTTATTACCCTTTTTATGCAAAGGAATAATAAAAGATTCCTTCCAAATGGTTGGGAAAGTGGAAGTATCAACGGACAAAGTAAATAACTTAAGAATCGGGGAAATCAAAGTCTCAGCGCAAAACCTGAGTACACAACCAGGTATCCCATCAGGTTCTGGTGAGTACACGGGCTTTACTAAAGTAAGCACGCTGAGAAGCGAATCTTCATCGATCACAGGTTTAAAGACGCAATTAGACCTTTTCAACTGCTAGGGATATGAAAAGTTAGCTCGATGATCTTTGGAGGAATAGGTCGTTTTGAAAAAATCAGCAAACATATCGGCAATGGCCTGATCATCGTCTGCTTTATTATTTTCAAAACATAAACAGGACGTGTGCACTGCCACCTTTCGTTTGGCGTTAACGAAGTTATTAAATTGCTTATGATCACGGGAGAACTGAAGTTTACAAAGCTTAATGTAATCTTTATAGCATAGTGTATTAAGCACTGAAAAATTCGATCGAGCAACAGCATAGAGAGAGAAATCAGACGGTCGACCCGATTTTTTAAACTTTCTATAATATCTAGACTTTACATTTTTCAAATTAGTTAACTCACGTGTAAACCATGGCGGTTTGTTAGACAATACATGGGTCACACGTGGAACACAAGCATCAAAAGGTGAAAACATAGTATCATAGAAAAAATGAAGCAAGCAAGTCGTCCCTGCCGACGTTGAGTATACCCTGTACCAACATAAAAAAAAAACCTTCGAAGTATCAATTTTTAACATAAAATTTTCCCTTTCGTGCAGCTACAGCGAACGCATGCTATCTCGCTCTTTCTTATCTGACAATGTCCCAAGGCGGCATCCTCAGTACAAAACGCATATAGGCATATCTCCGATGTTTTAAGTCCGATTTCGACAAAATTTGGTCAGCTAGTCCAGTTTTGGTATATATATAGGTGTGCCAAGTAAGAATACGATATCTTTAGTACAGCTCTAGTAATTCGCTTTCCCGATTTGCGGGGGCGGAAGTGGGTGTGGCAAAAACTTGAAACAAACTTGATCTGTGTACACACTAGACGGATGTTCACACCAAATTTGGTAGCTCTAGCTCTTATAGTCTCCGAGATCTAGGTGTTCATACGGACGGACAGACGGACGGACGGACAGACGGACGGACAGACGGACATGGCTCAATCGACTCGGCTAGTGATGCTGATCAAGAATATATATACTTTATGGGGTCAGAAATGTATATTTCTGTCTGTTACATACATTTTAGAGACTTTAATATACCCTTTTACCCTATGGGTACAGGGTATAACAAATGGCAGCATTCATATCATTACAGGAGTACAGATAAGACCAGTCTGTGGCAAGAATTAGCTCATTAAGCTTGAAAAAGTTAGTTTTACGAAAGCAACGGGTACGAGACGTCGAACTGGCACCAGCATTTGATAACCGAAAAGGTGGATCAATAGTTAAGTCCAAAGTTGGATGGAAACTGTCTTCTTGGACGACTAAGGGATCACTCCTCGAAACAGTACAGTTAGAAGAATCTAACATAAATATAAGATCTAGTGATCTCTCATTTTTGTTACGAACAGGATTAACTTGGGTTAGGGATAACTCAAGGTGACCGTCAACAAAGTAATGTGAGGAGGGAGGGCATCAACAAGGAAGACTCACCTGATGGAAGCCATGAAACGTCAGGTAGATTAAAATCTCCCAGAACGATAAATACGTCTGCATCCGAAAGAAGTGAAGAGACAAAGCGAATAGCTTCTTAATGGCTAGCATATACCGTCATGTCAGAAAAAAACAGAGGCATCAGAAATGTCAGGCTTTAACCACGTTTCTGTAAAGACCAAAATATGAAAGTCAAAAGATTGACTAAAGATTGAAAAAAGCTTAGAAAATTTAGATTTTAGTCCTCTAACATTCTGATAGGCCAGAATAAGGGACGAAATTAGTTTTTTGACCTGCCAGCTTCTGACGAGCCAGAGGGTAGGGAAGGATTAGTTGTGTTAGGCAGACGAATCAGAGGTCGATTTTTCTTTTTCTTAGCCGTATACTCCTTTATAACTAAATGTTCCGACCAAAAATCTTTGTGACAAAAATGGTAAAAGACATTTGGTGGGACACTGATTTTAAATGACGAAATGTCACGGGTGTATGAAAACCTAAACTTTTCCACCACAATGTTTGGCGCCATGACTTTTGTCCGGATATGGGCTATGACATCATCTGATGAAGTATTGGGGTCGAGCCGCGAAACAAAGATTTGCTTTTTTGGTGGAATGGCTACAAGAGATCTCAATGCGCCAGTCGCAACCGCAGCAACAGCATTTTGCACTGGAACTGCTGAGGCACATGACGCTTTGAGAGCTCTTCTTGTTAAAATTCGTCCGGACACATCGGAAACTACAACCGATATCGAGTCAGCTTGCGGGGCACTATTACCAGGGGAAATGTCAATCGTCCCCGCAACTGCAGCTACTGCTGGACTCCTAAATGATATCAGTTGCTGAGCATTTGGAGTTAATGGGTCAATCAACGATGCCGGAGCCGGAGGAAGCAGAGATGCCGGCGGATCGGGAGAGAAATTTCGAGGGATAGTCTTCTTCCGCTTCGGTGACTTGTTTAATAGTTCATAACTATCAAACTGAGTTTCCAGAGACGAAAACTCATCGCGAAGTTTCAGAAAATTAGCCGACAGGGATTTAAATCCCGCTCTCGTCCGCCGCATATCCATTTCTACGTCCCGGCACGCTTTACAACTCCATTTTAGGCCCCACCGTTTCCAATACTATCCCTTATTCTGGCTGTGTAACCAGCGCATTTAACATGTTATCGCACAGCCAGCACAAAAGATAATCATGGATTTTTTGGGGATGGGGGCACTTTTTTGAAGAGCAGACAACCATTGCAAGTTGAATTAAAAAAATTAAAATAACAACAAATAAATAAATAAATCAAAAAGTTTATAATGAGAGGCAATTTAAAATGAGCAATATAATAAAATATAAGGGCTATACGCACCAAGAAATAACACAAGTGTTAAAGGTTAATATGCACAAGAAAAAAACTGAAGAGACAGGAGTTAAGAGAAGTTACTAAACATGCAACAACAAAGACGGGTACAATCGCGAGAGTAACGGTCGCGATCGCGGGCAATGGAAAAACGCGAGAGCAAGCACTATACAAACAACAACACTAATGTGTCGCGAGAGCGCGAATGCAATTAAAAGGGATCAAAAACACAAAATCAAAGTCTATGTAGACAAAACAACAAAACTTTAAGTTTTGTTATTAAATAAAGCAATAAGTAATAATAGCTTTGAGTGAGTGTTTAAGAACAAGTTACAATTTTTAAATCGCGTAATTTATTAATTCGGCACTAGATTCCACGAAATAGAATTTATTATATGCGGGGCTAAATAAAAAATTTGATAAAAGCGAGAGCGCAAAAAAAAACACGACCGACTTCGTTGAAGTGAAGATACATAATTATTTTTGATGTGATGTGAGTTCAAAAATAATGAGTTTCACAATTACTTGTGTTCACTTAAAGTTTTCTCTATTCAAATATTACCATCATTTTAGTGGTTTCCGGGCTGATTTTGGGCCATTCCTCGAGATGGGCTGTTTTTAACCCGTTTTTGATGGATTTTGGCCGATTATTCCCTCGCAAACCACACCAGGTATATTCTTCTCAAGAGCTGTAAGGTCATCAGCAACTCCAACAACAACTACAATTGGAATAACATTGGCAAGTGTGCCGCGCAATGGATATTCACATTCCACTCCAACGGTAGATCCCGTTATTATTCCATCTAAAGCGGCTCCAAGTTCATCCGTACTCGGCCAATCTCGCTCAACCAAAATATGACAAATTTCATGACGTTCATTCAAATCTGCATGCAGGAACTGATGCCAAACCAGAACTTGCCTATTCAAAAGATTATGGATAATAACAAATAATGTCAGCACTACATATAGGCCTCTGGAATGCAAACGGCATTTCCAAGCACAAACAAGAATTGTCACTATTTCTAGACTCAAATGATATTGATATCATGAAAGACAGCTCACAAATAAAAACAACTTTCAAATACCCAAAAATGCATTCTACGCAACAAATCATTCAGACGGCAAGGCTCACGGAGGAACTGGTATCCTAATGAAAAACCGGATTAAACACTGTCTACACAATGGATTTGCCAAACAATACCTACAACCAACTTCAATAAGTGTCCAAACCACTTTCGGCAGTACAACCGTGGCTGCACTTTACTGTCCACGACGATTCTCAATCTCTGAAAAAGAGTTTACTGATTTCTTCAATATACTCGGAGTACGATTTATTGCTGCAGGAGACTACAACGCCAAGCACCCTCATTGGGGATCCCGCCTGGTAAATCCTAAAGGCAAACAGCTGTATAACACAATCATCAACCCAGCAAACAAAATGGGGTATGCCTCATCGAATAAGCCCACGTAATGGCCAGCAGATCCACGCAAGCTCCCAGATCTAATAGACTTTGCAGTCACCAGGGGAATTACTCACAACTTGATAAGGACAGAGTCACTAGCAGAATTGTCATCAGACCTAACCGCCAGTAATTTTAACTTTATTAACATATCCTCAAGTAACAGAGCACCCACTTGGACTAACAAATTATAAAACAAATTGGCTCAGATTTAGGAAATATATAAGCACCCATATTGAATTGAATCCCAAAGTGGACGACGAAGAAGACATCGAGTTTTGCACCTCTGCATTAGAGTCGATGCTCATTGAAGCAGCTGATATCTCCACCACAAACATTGGCCACACCCAGAAAAAACACAAGTCTAACAACCGACTAATTGAACTTCTTGTAACAGAGAAAAGACGACTCAGGCGAGAATGGCAAATGTCTCGATCACCGGCAGCAAAATATCGCCTAAAGGCAGCTTCGCGAACCCTAGCAAAAGCGTTTAGGCAAGAGGAAGCAAGGGCACAACGGCAATATATCGAGAAGCTTAGCCCTACCAGCATCAAATATCCGCTGTGGAAAGCTCACCCAACCATAACTGCCCCAACCGAGATAATTTCACCTATACGATGCCCAACTGGCAAGTGGCAAGGCCCGTTCAGACGAAGAAAGAGCACTCACCTTTGCAGCTCATCTAAAAACGGTTTTTCTGCCAAACCCGTCAACAAACTCATTCCAGCTTCCCCCTCTAAGCACCCCAGTGGAAACCAAGCAACCGGAATTCCAAGCGGAGGAAAATTCTGCAATTATTAAAAACTATCTTAACCCAAGAAAGTCGCCCGGCCATGACACAATAACCCCAAAAATGATCCGAGAACTCCCGATCTGTGCTGTGCAACACATCTGCAAACTCTTCAACGCGATAGTAAAAACTGGTCACTTTCCCATAAGCTGGAAAAAATCAGTAATCGTAATGATCCCAAAACCCGGAAAGGACAAAACACATCGTACAGACCAATCAGTTTATTGCCAAGTCTTTCACAACTATTTGAAAAGGTCCTACAACTCCGTATAAATACAATCCTGGTAAACCAAAATATAATCCCACATCATCATATTGGCTTCCGTGAAAAGCATGGCACAATTGAGCAAGTCTACCGTATCACCTCAGAGATCCGCACAGCATTCGAGCAAAAAGAATATTGCACAGCAATTTTTCTCGACGTCGCCCAAGCCTTTGACCGAGTCTGGCTTGATGGCCTAATATATAAAATAAAAGCGACGCTTCCACAATATACACACAAGCTAATGGAATCTTATCTATTCAACAGAAAATTCGCTGTACGATGTAATAGCTTCACCTCTGATGACTTCGACTCAAAAGCAGGTGTACCTCAAGGCAGCTTGTTGGGTCCAACACTTAATCTTTTGTACACAGCGGACATACCAGCAAGCCCTACACTCATCACATCTACTTTCGCCGATGACACGGCTATCCTCAGCCGCTCTAAATGTCCGAACAAAGCTGCTGAGCAACTGGCAACCCATTTAAAGGAAATTGAAAAGTGGCGCTTCCGTGTAAATGAACAGAAATGCAAGCACGTCACGTTTACCCTCAATAGAAGAAACTGCCCATCATTGACACTGAACAACGTGCCAGTGCCTCAATCCGACGATGTTGTGTATCTTGGAGTTCATCTGGACAGAAGATTAACTTGGCGTAGGCACATCGAAAGCTAAGAAAAACCAGCTAAAGCTTAAAGCAATCGGACTTACATTGGCTTATTAACGCACGATCTCCCATATGCTTGGAGTTCAATGTTCTCCTCTACAATTCGGTGTTAAAACCCATCTTGACGTATGGCTCTGCTCTGTGGGGAAACGCAAGCAAGAGCAACATAGAAACCATACAAAGGGCTCAATCCAAGATTCTTTGAACTGTCACGGGATCACCTTGGCATATCCGAAATGAAAACTAACAGAAAGATCTACGTATTCCTAGTGTACTAACCGAAATAAAGGTAGAATAGCTAAAGTACACCGCTAAACTGCAGGCTCACCTGAATACCGTGGCCAAATCATTAACCCGAGTACGTGAAAGAACTCGTCTTCAACGAAACGACCTCCCAACCCTCTAGCAATAATTCAGGGCCATAGATTAATGAAGCATCCTTCTGATGATAGGTTACGTATTAAATTAAGATAAAACTAAGAAATTGTTGTTAGTCTTATATACTAAATAAGAGATCCAACAAATAAATAAACGCAAAAAAAAAAAAAAAAAGTCCACCATTTGCCGCCAAATAATGTAACCATTGCTCCTAGAACTGACACGGTCACATTAAGTTCAAACAAAGCTGCCGCAAATACATTCGTGAGCAAGAACACCTTGTTCAATATGCTTAAAGAGATGATACCGAATTTTAATGATGCCGCCAATGCCGAGATGACGATTGTTTACGCCAAAAAGGGTGATCAGCAAGGGTCTTTTCCACTTATCTCCGAACGTGCACACTAGGACAAATAATAAGCAAGTTCTAAGGAAAAGTCCACATGGGCAAATTGGTTTTTTTCTCTCCGGTATATCTAAAATACGCATCCGAGAATTTTCTTGACCTCTTCTCAAGTTCTTTTCCAAATATACCAAAACGCCTTATACTGTTTGTGACCCGGTTCGTGTAACTAAATATAAATAAAAATGGCCTGTGTCTAAAACGAGTCTACCGCGCGTCCTTAATTTAATCCTACATCCCAATTGGTATTAACTTGTTGGCTCTATTTGTCAGAAGCTTTGCCCCTCCACAAGCAACGATCAACATATGGATGGCACAAATAAATAATATTATAGGGATCTATAATCTGAACGACGACGTTATTCGAATGTTAATAATGTCAAAGATTAAGGGTCCGGCTCAAGTCTGGCTACACTCTAGCGACAATTTGTTGACTATGCCGGCGACGGAATTGTTATATCAACTTGGAAAGGCGTTTCAGACAAATGAGACCAAAAAAATGTCACGTCGTAAATTTCAAGAACGCAAATGGAGAGTTTCGGAAAATTTATTATTTAATCTAGTCAAAGTCTTCATCTATTTGGGAGTAAAAAAATAATTTCTGCCAATTTGTGCCAAAAAGTAATTTTGCAGATGTTTACTCTAAGGTTCAAACTTGAACGTTTGATTAACAGTTTTTGCCCATTCTCTCGATATTTTGCATTTTAAGCCAATTTTAAGGTAAGCTATGCTGCACTTCTTGAAGTATGGATTGAAAAAAAGGGAAATGAAAAAGCAGTTATTGACTGGATTATATAATGTCGCTTGGCACTGGTATATATACCCTCTAGTACTGGGAACTTGTTCGTAGCTGGTGAAATTACTACATACTAGGGTACCACCATTACTTACTTTGCTGACCCTAAGCAATGCATTTCATCATTTCGTCAATCGTCAAGAGTCAATCGCCACCACATCGTTTACCGCGAACTAGTGAAATGGGTCACCATGAAAGGGCTAGTGACATGGGTACCCAAGCCATGGGTGGTGAATTGGGTACTCAATCTAGGGGTGGTGAAAAGAGTACTCAGAATTAAAAATATCAAAGAAGCTAACTTCGGCTCTGCCGAAGTTTGTATACCCTTGGAACAAAATAATTGGTGCAGATATTTAACAAAATCAAAAAAAAAACAAAAAAGAAGAAAAAATACATCAAAAAATGTTCACTTCTTCACCGAGCATTAAACCACCAAACACCGAGCTCATCGTGCCACCGATCTCTACATACTACGCCACCATCCTTTCTTTGCTAACGTAAGCTAATTCGACATATATAGCAAACCCATTCCATCTCGCTCTTTCAATATCGTTCTGTGTAAGAACACAGCTAAAATATTTCTGTCTCTCTCACACACCGCGTGGTGACGAATTTTTGCATACGTATGTGTGTGCGTGAGCATTAAAATACATTTAATTTCTATGAAATCTGATTATTGATTTGTAACCTTAATAATTATCCGATTTAGTTCAAACTTGGTGTAGGGTGTATGGGTAAAAATTGAATTTAAATGCAACAACAAAAAAAACAAAAATTTTATATATTTCTTACTTGGTGTCGCGCGGATTCGATCACGAGTCTTTTGTGTTCGTACAGCAGATGTCTTGTAATTTTTTTGTTGCTGGAGAAAATTGATTATATTGACGATATGTTTTATTGATTTGTAGCCGTAATAATTATCCGATTTGAGTCAAACTTGGTGGGTAGTGTTTTGGTACAAATTAGATTTATATTCAAAAAGAAAAAAAAAAAATATTAATTGGAACTCTATTATTTCGATATTGGATATATCATATAGTAATCCGATCCGACCGATTTTCATATTTTGTCTACCTACACCTTTAAGAAAGCTAACTACCAAGTTTCAACTATGTAGCTTAAAATTTAAGTTCGAAAAGCTGCGAACAAACAGACAGACGGACAGACGGACATGTCTCAATCGACTCGGCTGTTGATGCTGATCAAGAATATATATACTTTATGGGGTCGGAAACGTATATTTCTATGCGTTACAAACATCTGACCAATTTTATAATACCCTCTGCAAGGGTATAAAAATGAAAATAGTTTTAATGACATTTTTTTATTATTTAAAAATAAATTTTTCTTCTTTCAATCCGTTTTATGAAACTTTTCTTCTGCAGCTGCATGGTCTTTCGCAGTTGTTCTTCAGGTTATCCACTGCCATCAGCCAAATTTATTGCATCTAGGGAAAAAAAATGAAGACTAAATTTTTTAATTAAATCGGCTCTAGTTTTTCGAGGTAGCTTTGCCTTGAAGGCCATCGACATTGTATGCTAATACTACAGGATTAGCCATAATATTTTTAAGGTTTTTTTAAAATTCCCCCAGCCATAATATGGATCCTAATCGCATTATTTTATTTTATGTCACTGTCAATGTTTTTCAAATTTAATACTTCCTCGACTTCTTCCATTTTAACTTCACTTTCATTATTTTTTTTCTCCCTTTTTAGGCGTGTTTTCTACTGTCGAGACACAATTCAATTTGTTTATATATTTTGCTTTCTGCTCCTGCTTCAGCCTTCTTAACCCATTTTGGGCCAGGCTGAAAAAATGTTTGATTTTAAGGTTCAAAGTGACTTTTTATAGTAGTTTATATACAAGAAATCTAAATCCGTGGTTAAAAAAATTCTAAAAGTTTTAGTTTGGCCAGGATCAGCTGTTTGATTAGTCGAACGATTTTCTGCATCTCCTATAATTTTTTTTTTGACTAGTTGTTAAAAATATGAAATAAAAGGCGTTTATAAGTTAGACAAGTCATATATATTATTTATATATATTATATATTATTTATATTATTTATTCTTATGATAAGATGCAAAACAATTGTTAAGATGCAAATGTACTTGACACTTTTCGCACATTCGCACATTAGTAGGTTTATGACAAAACTTGCACCGACGTGCCTTTTTGTTGGGCTCGACGACAAGTAAGTGTGTTCCAGAGACTCGTGGAATGTGAAAAGTGTGCATATAGTCGGGTTCGGATTCAGGAGCCATTGGAAAATCATCGTCCTCCATTTTGTCCTCCGAAAGTAACAAATTTGTTGTGAGCTCAACCCGAAAATCCAACTGGGACTTTTTTTGCCTCATAAGCATTTTATTCGTCAAACAATTATTTTTCCAGGCATTGACAACGGCAGACTCCAAAAGGCCCAGCCAAAGTGGCCACCACCATTTTTTCGATCTAATCGAAATGCGGTAGTTAGACACTGCATTATCATGCAAATCTACTCCGCCCATATAGGAATTGTAGTTCTTAATGATATTGGGTTGCTGGACAACAATTTGGGAAGGTTGTCCATCATGCGGTCGTTTCCTGCGCGTTGTGGAAGTAAGTGGGTACACTCCAGTGAAATTGGAAAGCAAAGTCACCTCTCGTTTATCTTGCCAGCGACAATAGACAATGTTATTTGCCTTATCAAATCTTGCATCAATGTCCCCTAAAAACGCAATGGAAATATTTGTGAAACCTATAATACTTGTAAAAAGTAAAAAATTTACCTTTAAGCAATGCTTTTCCAGTTTTTAAATCTGGAGATGGTTTTCCCAAGCGATTACTGCGCACAGTGCCGGATGCACATATTGATTGATCTCCTAACAGGCACATGAGATAGTGCGATGTAAAAAAGTTATCAAAAAAGAGCTGATGTCGTTGTGGAAACTTCAATATATCGCACATGCTCATTACTACAGTAGCTCCTAGTCCAAGGATCTTATCATACTGATCCCGAGCTCCCCAGTAAGGCATCATTTGGAATAAGTAGCCTGCTGAAGAAGCCATGCACCAAGTTTTGTATCCAAATTTTATTGGCTTATTTTTCATATACATTTTACAACTGTGTCGACCAAAATATGGATGCATTTGCTCATCGACGGATAAGTGCTCCTCAAACACTCCGAATTGCAAAAATTTTTTGTTCATTAGTTCATAAATAGGTCGCAATTTGCTGAACCTGTCGTCTTTGTTCAGATTGGTATTGTCTGCAAAATGTAGATATTGTTTTATTTTTTTGAACATTGTTCGCGACATAGTCTGCTGCACGATCGGTGATCCAAGTGTTAATTTTTTGGACCAGTTGTTGTTTATTTGTGGCAACTTATTATATCCTGATAATATTAAAATGCCAATAAATCGTTTTAAAAGAACAATGTCAAAGGATTGGGCAAATTGTGCATCATTATGTTGCATAGCGTATAATTTGGTTTGGGTGACAATGAGATCGCACATCTCGCTATCAAAAAAAAGATGTGAGCCGTCATGGGACGCCTGGCAGATGTGAAACATTTTTTCTGTTCTTTTCCCTGTATCTTTTTTGACGGTCTCTTTTATTTTGGAGAGTAGATGAAATAGTAGTTACTGGTTCTTCATTATTTACTTCCATTATATTTGACAATTCGATCTACTTTCTTTGCACAAGGTTGATCACTTTGATCTTCTGAGCTATCACTATCACACATATTTTATTGTTAAATATCAAAGAAGCTAACTTCGGCCTTGCCGAAATTTGTATACCCTTGCAGTTTTATTATTTAATTTTAAAATAATTGGTATAAATGTTTAACAAAATCAAAAAAAAAAAACAGAAAAGAAGAAAAATAAAACACGTCATAAAAGCTATCACACCACCGTCTTCTTCTCCGCGAATTGAACCACCACCAAACATCGGAGCCATCGCGCGACCGACCTCTACATATTACGCCACCGTGCTTGCTTAATTTACTTAAGCCAGTTCGACATACATATATAGCAAATGCATGGCATCTCGCTCTTTCAATTTCGTTCTGTGCAAGAACACAACTCAAATATTTCTTTCTCTCTCACACACCGCGTGGTGAAGAATTTTTGCATACGTGTGTATGTGTGTGCGTGAGCATTAAAATAAAATTAATTTCTTTCATATTTGATTATTGATTTGTAACCTTAATAATTATCCGATCTTGTTCAAACTTGGTATAGGGTGAATGGGTAAAAATTGAATTTAAATGCAACAACAAAAAAACAATAATTTTATATATTTCTTATTTGGCCCCGCGCGGATTCGAACTCAGGTCTTTTACGGCAGATTTCTTGGAATTTGTTTTTGTTTCTTTGCTGCCAAAGAAAATTGCTTATTTCACTCGAGGTACCTCCACGTTTTAGTTAATAACTCCGGTGATAATTATCCGATCCGTCTAATTTTTAAACTCTACCTGCGCCATCGATTGGGGAACTTAACTTTTCATGTCTCAACTATGTAGCTTCGTGATTCAAACAGACAGACGGACAGACGGACATGTCTCAATCGACTCGGCTGTTGATGCTGATCAAGAATATATATACTTTATGGGGTCGGAAACGTATATTTCTATGCGTTACAAACATCTGACCAATTTTATAATACCCTCTGCAAGGGTATAAAAATTAAAATAAAAATTAAATAAAACGCAAGTTATGTGTACCGTAGTAAACAACAATGTCGAACTGAGTGAGAAGGAGATCGCGTAGTTGGTTTCAAATCTCTCTACTACACATAAAATATATATATGTATGTATACCTCAGTATAGCGTGGCGACGCGTCGCCACGCCAACAATTTGGTTTACTAGTGAGCCTATAGATGTTTCACATCAAAAAGTAGAGAAATATTTCGGATGGCAATTTGTCCTTTAATTTGTGTTGAACGGCGAGTTTAAGATCATTCAGTGGTTCTGGATTATTAACAATTCCAAAATGAGGTGGTCTTTTTTCATACACTTTTATCCATTGTGGATCGGCAAATTCAGTTGGCAACTTATATTTGGTGTTACTGACTCCTACAACGGATTTCTCAATGTTTATGCGCAAAGATCGCCTTCCTGTTATGACAGGAGTGTCATCAATGATGTTGGATAAGCCTTGGCGATCTTTGAAAGTTTCTATTTCGAAACATCCAGCTAAGTCTTTTTCCAGAGGCTCATCGTTGCAAAGAATTTCATCATCAATGTCCTCATCCGTTATCGCATCAACTCCCGAGGGTGGAATAGCAGTAACAATTTCAATGTCATCATCACCTTCCAGTTCCTCTAAAACATCGGCAATGGAAAATGCATTGCGACGTTGATACACGGTGCTACCGATGGGATTGGATTTATCCAAGCAAATATCCATTCCTGACTAATTAAGTAATTATACCCTTGCAGAGGGTATTATAAAATTGGTCAGATGTTTGTAACGCATAGAAATATACGTTTCCGACCCCATAAAGTATATATATTCTTGATCAGCATCAACAGCCGAGTCGATTGAGACATGTCCGTCTGTCTGTTTGTTCGTCGCTTTTCGAACTTAAATTTTAAGCTACGTATTTGAAACTTGGTAGTTAGCTTTCTTAAAGGTGTAGGTAGACAAAATATGAAAATCGGTCGGATCGGATTACTATATGATATATCCAATATCGGAATAATAGGATCATAAATCAGATTTGAATGAAATTAAATTTATTTTAATGCTCACGCACACACATACATATGCAAAAATTCAACCACCACGCGGTGTGTGAGAGAGACAGAAATATTTTAGTTGTGTTCTTACACAGAACGAAATTGAAAGAGCGAGATGCAATGGGTTTGCATATATGTCAAATTAGCTTACGTCAGCTAAGTAAGGACGGTGGCGTAGTATGTAGAGATCGGTGGCACGATGAGCTTCGGTGTTTGATGGTTCAATGCTCGGTGAAGAAGTGAAAATTTTTAGGTGTGTTTTTTCTTCTTTTTTGTTATACCCTTGCAGAGGGTATTATAAAATTGGTCAGATGTTTGTAACACATAGAAATATACGTTTCCGACCCCATAAAGTATATATATTCTTGATCAGCATCAATAGACGAGTCGATTGAGACAGGTCCGTCTGTCTGTTTGAATCACGATGACAGCCTCAAATTTCAAGCTACATGGTTGAAACATAAAAAGTTAAGTTCCTTGATCTATCAAGTATGGTGAGTTTGAAAATTAGTCGGATCGGATAATTATCACCGGAGCTATTAACTAAAACGTGGAGGTACCTCGAGTAAAATAAGCAATTTTCTTTGGCAGCAAAGAAACAAAAACAAATTCCAAGAAATCTGCCGTACAAACACAAAAGACCCGAGTTCGAATCCGCGCGGCACCAAATAAGAAATATGTATATAAAATTATTGTTTTTTTGTTGTTGCATCTAAATTCATTTTTTACCCATACACCCTACACCAAGTTTGAACAAGATCGGATAATTATTAAGGTTACAAATCAATAATCATATTTGATAGAAATTAAATGTATTTTAATGCTCACGCACACACATACATATGCAAAAATTCAACCACCACGCGGTGTGAGAGAGAGACAGAAATATTTGTGTTGTGTTCTTACACAAAACGAAATTGAAAGAGCGAGATGCAATGGGTTTGCATATATGTCGAATTAGCTTATGTCAGCTAAGAAAGGACGGTGGCGTAGTATGTAGAGATCGGTGCCACGATGGGCTCGGTGTTTGATGGTTCAATGCTCGCTCGGTGAAGAAGTGAAAATTTTTAGATGTGTTTTTTTTTGTTTTCTTTTTTATTTTGTTATACATTTATACCAATTATTTTGCTGCAAGGGTATACAAACTTCGGCAGAGCCGAAGTTAGCTTCTTTGATATTTTTTTTTTGATTTTGTTAAACATTTATACCAATTATTTTGCTGCAAGGGTATACAAACTTCGGCAGAGCCGAAGTTAGCTTCTTTGATATTTATACCCTTGCAGAGGGTATTATAAAATTGGTCAGATGTTTGCACGCATAGAAATATACGTTTCCGACCCCATAAAGTATATATATTCTTGATCAGCATCAACAGCCGAGTCGATTGAGACTTGTCCGTCTGTCTGTTTGTTCGGGCGTTTTCGAACTTAAATTTTAAGCTACATGATTGAAACTTGAAAAGTTAAGTTCCTTAATCGATGATGTAGGTTAAGTCTAAAAATTAGTCGGATCGGATAATTATAACCAAAGCTATTAACTAAAACGTGGAGGTACCTCGAGTAAAATAAGCAATTTTCCTTGGCAGCAGACAAACAAAAAAAAAATTCCAAGAAATCTGCCGTACAAACACAAAAGACGCGAGTTCGAATCCGCGCGGGGTTTCGGCAAGGCCGAAGTTAGCTTCTTTGATATTTTTATAATCACATAAGCACTATTTAAAAATACAAAAGGTTAAATTGTTGCGCACAAAATTATCACAAAATCAAACGCAGTCAACTAAATGCTTCTACTTTTTAATTTCACAATTTTTCGAGAAACAGATGAAGACTCAGAAGCAAAACATTTACCGTAATATGCACAGCTGGTGTGATTAGTTCGTTAATTTAAAATTTGTATTGAAGACGCACATGAAAAACATTTACCATAATATACACAGCTGCTGTGTCACGATCGTTAATTTTAAATTTATTATAAGCGTAAAGTAGTGGTGAACGACCATTGTTCGACTTTTCGAACAGTCATTTTTGCGTATTGTTATACCCTGTACCCATAGGGTAAAAGGGTATATTAAAGTCGGTAAAATGTATGTAACAGGCAGAAATATACGTTTCCGACCCCATAAAGTATATATATTCTTGATCAGCATCACTAGCCGAGTCTATTGAGCCATGTCCGTCTGTCCGTCCGTATGAACACCTAGATCTCGGAGACTATATGAGCTAGAGCCACCAAATTTGGTGTGAACATGCGTCTAGTGTGTACACAGATCAAGTTTGTTTCAAATTTTTGCCACGCCCACTTCCGCCCCCGCAAATCGGGAAAGCGAATTACTAGAGCTGTACTAAAGATATCGTATTCTTACTTGGCACACCTAAATATATACTAAAACTGGACCAAATGACCAAATTTTGTCGAAATCGGACTTAAAACATCGGAGATATGCCTATATCCGTTTTGTACTGACTATGCCGCCTTGGGACATTGTCAGATAAGAAAGAGCGAGATAGCATGCGTTCGCTGTAGCTGCATGTAAAGGAAAATTTTGTATGAAATTGATGGCTACTTCGAAGGTTTTATTTTTAATGTTGGTACAGGGTATACTCAACGTCGGCAGGAACGACTTGCTTGCTTCATTTTTAGTATAATACGGTTTTTTTTTTTAAAACTTTAGATTGTATTTTAATATTTCGGACAATCGGCAATAAATTAGTGATACTTTTGTATTCAATTTTTTTAGATATTGTGTATTATATCTAATCAGAAATATGGTGTAAGACTAAGGTATTCTTAAAGCCCCACTTGGAGCCCAAAAAATTAATGTTAGCAAAAAACGCTATTTTATCCTAAAAGTTAAGGGAATCGAAAAAAACAAACTGTGTACTTTCTTTTGTGTTTGATATAAACTAAAAATAAATACAATTTTTCAAAAAACATACAAAATATAGTGTTCGAAAAGTCAAACAGCGGACTAAAATGGGTTAAATGCCTTTCACTATACATATTGTTTTATTGGTAGTAAATTTTGTCACTTGTATTTTCTTTGTTTTAATTTTTGTTGAATTGATGAAGCTTATATTCAATTAAAGTTTTCTATTGTTTAAGTTTATTTTATATGTTGATTATTTATTTATTCTTTGATTATTTTCTGACTGCAACACCGGGACCACATGCACACAGATCAAATTTTCACAATAAAAGAGGAAGTTAAAAAACAAGTGTGACCAGTCATTAAAAGATGACAGTATTGCGTAATGACTGATAGTATTAAGTAATGTTGTTTGATAACAGGGGTATTCCAACACGCCCCCCTCAAAAATAACATTAGCAATTAAAAATATTTAAGAACAAGATTAATATTCAATTGTTAGCTTAAACTAATGTGGTCAGTGTGCACTCTGGGAATGTTAGGTGATCTAGCATTTGCTCGGGGATGCGAGGGAAAACCCAGAAAAACCTCGATCAGATCACTTTAAAAAATAAAATTACTTTGACAATTCATAATTCGGTTCAGATCAAAAAAAAACTTAAAATTAATAATTCAATTAGTTCATAAAGCATGTATTGGTTTTTCTTAAAAGTATTTCTCCTTGTACGGCATCAGTACACGACGATCACTCTTCCTGTAGTATTCCCAATTAATTTCGTATTTCTTCAAATCTTCCAGCAGGAAGTGGTTTGGTGAAGGTATCAGCAAGTTGGTTATCTGTACAAATATACTCAAGACAAATCTCATTATTTTCTATCTTTTCTCTTAAGAAATGATATTTTATATCAATATGTTTTGCTTTTTTATGACATAAGGGATTTTTCGCAATGCTAATACAACCTTGGTTGTCTTCATAAATTTTAATGGGGTTTTCAAGTTTTATATTTACACTATTTAGAAAAGACTTTAGCCAGAGGGCTTCTCTAACAGCTTCAAATAGAGCCATATATTCAGCTTCAGTTGATGAAGATGCCACTGAGTTTTGTCTTTTTGTATTCCAACAAATTAGATTAGAATCAAACATTTTAATTAAATATCCAGATGTACTTTTTCTATCAATCTCATTACTACCCCAATCAGAATCTACATAGCCAACTAAAACATTTTCAAATGATGTATTCTTTTTATACCCTGTACCCATAGGGTAAAAGGGTATATTAAAGTTGCTAAAATGTATGTAACAGGCAGAAATATACGTTTCCGACCCCATAAAGTATATATATTCTTGATCAGCATCAACAGCCGAGTCGATTGAGACATGTCCGTCTGTCCGTATGAGCCACTCGATCTCAGAGACTATAAGAGCTAGAGCTACCAAATTTGGTGTGAGCATCCGTCTAATGTCAAAGCTGATCAAGTTTGTTTCAAATTTTAGCCACGCCCACTTCCGCCCCCGCAATTAAAAAAAAACGATAACTAAGGCTGCTTTAAAGATATCGTATTCTTACTTGGTAAACCTAATTATATACCCAAACTGGACCAACTGACCACATTTTGTCGAAATCGGACAATAAACATCGAAGATATGCCTATATCCGTTTTGTACTGAAATGCCAAGGCGGCATTGGCAGATAAGAAAGAGCGAGATAGCATGCGCTCGCTGCTGCTGCATGTAAAAGGGAACTTTGTTTTGAATTGATTGCGATTTTGAGGTTGTTCGATCATTTGTCTAGTGACTACGCAGATCAAGAGAGTTTAAAATTTTTGCCACGCCCACTTCCGCCCCCGCAATTCAGAAAAAACTAATTATTAGAGCAATTTTAAGGAATCACATTCTTATTTGGCACACCTAATATTATGGCCAAAGTGCATCATCTGACTAAATTTAGTCGAAATCGGACAATAAATATTGGAGATATACGTTAATGCGTTTTGTACTGAAGCGCTTAGGGCGACATTGGCTGGCAAGAGTGAGCGAGATAGCATGCGTTCACTGTTGCGGCATGTTAAAGAAAATTATTTATGAAATTAATCGCTATTTCGAGGGTGTTTGACTTCATTTAATATAATAACTAGTTGGTACAGGGTATACACAATGTCGGCAGGGACGACTTGCTTGCTTCATTAAAAACAAGTTTTATATTAATAGTTCCCTTTAAATATCTAACAACCCTTTTTAAACATTGCCATAACTCAGCATTGTTCTTGCTACTATATCTACTCAGGATATTTATTGCAGTAGCTAGATCTGGACGTGTACATAGCATTATGTACATTAAATAGCCAATAAGATTCCGACTAGGAGCGTTGCAATCCTCATCTGAGTTAAGAAGCTCATAATTGAGTTTATTCATTAGGGGAGTACTGACAGAATTGCAATTATCCATGTTAAATTTATTCAAAATTCTTTTCACATATGCAGCTTGGCTTAAATATATTTTGTCTTCATTCATTTCTATTCTGATACCAATGAAATGTCGTATCTCATTTAAGTCAGTCATTCTAAACCTCTCGCTTAAATATTTTTTGAAACTATTCATTTCAATCATATCTCCTGACGCTATTACTAAGTCATCAACATATAATAACACATATATGTTTTTCTTATTATCACCTCTATCAAGAATATATATACAGCGATCAAACGGAGAGTTTAATTTTCACTGCTCTAGAGTGAATCATGTTAGTTTCGTCTACAACAACATCCCTTGCAACAATAAATTTTTCTTTAATGACATCCCACAATTTGAGTTCATTAGGTTCATACCCTACAAAAATGGCTTTGAAAGATTTTTCATAAAATTTATCTTTTTTAATTTTATTGTGCACATACACGGTCGAACCAAATACTCTTAAGAACTTTAAGTTGGGCTTCTTATTGTGCCACCGATCATATGGGGTTATTTTACTGTCAAGGAGTGCTCTGCTTGGAACTCTGTTGATTAAGTATGTTGCAGTTAGTACAGCTTCACCCCAGAAACATTTGTCGAATTTTGCTCCATTAACCATAGCACGGGCTTTCTCTGTTATAGTTCTTATCGTTCGCTCCGAAACACCATTTAACTGAGGTGTATGTGGCACAGTCAAATGATAACTTATCCCTTTTTCAACGCAAAAATCACGCATTTCATTTGACAAGTATTCCCTACCGTTGTCAATATACAAATTGACAATTTGGAGATTCAAGTGAGATTCGCTTTTAGATACAAAATCTTATTTATTTATTTATTGAAAGTTAACAATAAATTATTAACCTACATGGAGGTGAGCACTAGCTGCCAGGGCTATCAGCTCGATGGTAATTATTGGTTAGGCTAGATTTTGTTGGCAAAACCTGCTTTAGAAATAAAGTTAAATATAGAGTTTATATTTTCTTGTGTGGGGTTTTCTAGTAATACGGATGGAGGAGTTGGGAGGTTGATGCGAAGTGCCTGCAATTTGGAGCATGTGTCCAAGATGTGCTGGGTAGTTAAAGGAGTGGTGTAACAATGTGGGCAGCTGGGAGCGGTGAGTCCCTTTAAGATGTGTTGATGAGTCGTGGCTGTGTGTCCAATGCGTAATCGCGTGAATATTCTATTGCTGGGAGTATTGGAGCTAGAAGGATATTTCAGAGCTACTCCCTGTTGATTATATATTTTGTAGCTGTGGGTGGTGTTAAGCCAATCGGAGATGTGTTTGGCCTTAATATGACAAGATATTAGGTGGGCTAAGTCTGCCTTTTCGAAAGTATGGATTATTTCTGTATCTTCCAGGCCCGCAGTCTTTGCCGTTGTGTCGGCTAGCTCGTTGCCAGTGATCCCAGCATGCCCTGGAATCCACATTAGTTGGATATGTTTATGCTTGATTAGGATGTCTCTGGTTCGCGATGCAAGAGAGTTTGTGTTGTTTGTATTTTTTATTGCGTGGATTGATGAGAGGCTGTCTGTGCATATTATGTGTGGGTGGGTGCTGCTGGCGGCATATTGCGCAGCCTGAAGAATGC